>JXSR01S035450.1:3620-19577 GCA_000969725.1 Ophiothrix spiculata
TAATAATAATAATAATAATGGCATTTATATAGCGCCTTTTGACCGCATAGGAAACAAAGCGCTCGTGATTCGCTGCAGGTAGATCGTCACAACCATTTCACTTCACTTAGAAGTGCTTCCGTAGAGCACATTCTATCGGTATTCCGGTTGTTATATTCACCCTTTGTGCAGCTTCCCATAACCTGGGTGGGGCAGACTCAGATGGACAAATCAAGTGACAGTTTTAGATATAGTATATCGATTACCAAACCTGTGTACGTCATTCGTACTTTTCGTATGGTGTTACAGAGCCCTAAAATATCACTGACAGCATATATGTTACAAGTCAATTGAGACTGTGTCACATTATCCTATATTTGCGAGCGATTCAACAGGATAAAGTTGCCCGAGGATGGAATGTGATTCTTACTTAACGATAAATATGACATCTGGCGATTAAAAATATTTGAACGATGAGTATGCATTAACACTATTTTTTATCATCAGTGGTATATAGGTTGATCAAATTAAGGCTATATAAAGTGATGCTAACATAGGGCGAAGGAATAAGAAACAATGCATAATTATGTGGTTAAATTACACTTTGGAAGGATGAAGTAACAGTTTTGATTTCAGATTTCAGGTATGACTTTACCGGTGCTACAAAGTACCTTCGCAAGAAGCTTTAAATATCAGCAATTAATGAAAACGAACCCGCCTTTATCTATATATCGGTATATTTGTATTTGTAAACTCTTTTTCATCGTACGTAGTTATAACATCTAGCACTTGTTGTACCGTTTTCAATCTCCAATGGTCTGTTAATATTGGTTTAGAGTTTTCTTATAATTTGTCCATCAGTCTATTTCAGTTTCAAAATGCCATGTCAAGGTGTTTTTTTAAATTTCAATCATGTTATACCAAATGAACGCATCAAACAATTAGATTGATATACAAGGTGTCCAAACATTTACACATTTTTAAATGCTTATAACTTGAAAACCAACATTAGCATGGTAACCATAGACATGTGTATTGATAGAGGAGACTTGTAGAATTATTTTGGTACCAAACATGATGCAATCAGTAACCTTCTAAGATAGCAAGAAGGTCTGAAAGTTCAAAGTGGTTGAGTCACTGTACCATACAGTATTGACACTCTTCTGTCAGTTAACCATGACGACATAACGCCTCAAACAGCTAAACAGTTTAGAATGGTTTATCAAGTAACATTTTTGTAAAGAATCATATCGCTCAAGACAAACAAACCCTGGCCCTTTCACACTCATGATTTAAGTCCGCCCGATTACTTTTATGGGTTATCTCAAGGACAGTTCATTTCGACACCCTGGACTATTCCTGAACTGAAACAGAACAATTCCTGTGAAAATATGAAAGATCAGGAAGAACGCATGTACAAACGTCCAGAACTTTGTCTTTAGAGTCAAAGAATGTTGAAATATGCTTGGAGACCATCTAGAACATTGTCTGAAATACTTGGCAGATTATTATTGATAAGAAGGAGGTAATTTACAATGTCCTTGCACTGAAAACATTAATTAGTCAAAAATCATGTCTTATTTGACTAATTAAAATTAGTCATGCAAAGTGATTTTTTTATAATTCATGAAAAAATGCTGTAAATGTCTTTGAAACGTTGAAAAAACTATTTTTGATGTTAAAAAAATAGATTCCATCTCCAGATATTCAATTAGTAATTTGGTAATCATTAGTTAATTGACAAATGATTAATTACACGAATAATTAGTAAATATCAAAGGCGTCTTTAATTAGTAGTCAATTGACTATCTGAATGACGCAGGACTAACTAACTGAATGACGAATTAAATTACTAATTTTTGATAGATATTTACCATTAATTAGTCCGTTGCGATGACAAATCATGAATTATATTCGTCATTTTGAGTAAATACAGTTAGTCCTGCGTCATTCAAGTAGTCGATTGACTAATTAAAGACGCATTTGATATTCACTAATTAGTCCTGTAATTTATCATTATCAATTAGGATTGCTGGTCTTTGAAGCAGCTTACGGTTTTGCAAAGAGCACAAAATTGTTTGCATTTAACGTATTTTTTTACATGTTCTTTACCATTATAGACTTAACATAAATCGTGACTCTCCATGCAGAAGACTTCATCAAATGTGATACGATTTATCTTTACGCACTTAAATTCCCTTAGGGGATTCTATAATGTATCCATAATATACACCTTGCATTAAGAGACATTCTGACCTCTTTTCCGATTTTGAGTCATCTATACGTGGATTTCATTGTCAATTCGCTTTCTCTCAAACCACCGATCAGATTGAGACTCGATCGGTTTAAATTTTCTTAACCTAAACATTAGAGCAAACGCTTTGTTTCTTAACCATTTTTGCGAACGCAGATCTAAGCGACAACACTGGTAATCTGCATTGCATGCTATGACTGAGATCTTTGTAGACAATTATCTTAAATAATACACTACTATATGCACAGTGTGTCGTCTCAAATCGAAGAAGACAATTTTTGAAATAATTTAGTAGTTTTCAGTGTTTTGACGGATGTCATCATTTTGGAGGTCATCATCTTGACTAAATGGTTAATTTCTCTTGCATTATCTTATGTCCATTACATCAATCCTGCTGAATATGACTCCTGATTGTGTCCTTTATGTATGTTGTCTCAATTTCTATTTCGATTTTGTTGATCTACATTTGTTTCACTATGCACCAGGTCATAAATTCAAGAAGAAAATTACAAATTGATTGATCACAAATGAATAAAGAAAAAAATAATTTAATTTGTTTAAAGTTTTTTTTATAACCACACACTGTTTACAATACAATGACTGCAGGTTTGTACACTAATGGTGCGTTTACACTGTGACGACTCGGGGGTAGCGCAGTTTTGTATTTTACGCCCGTCATCGTTACTTAAAGTCAGTTAACGCTCACACAAGCTGTTAGAGCACACTATCGTTACTATCAGTCGTTTTCAGTTACAACTTTTTAGTTGTACATACATTACCATTCGTCGTTACCCTACGTCGCAGTGTAAACGCACCTTAAGCACGTACTATAAGTTGCATTTCAATTATTACAATATTTCATCAGGTGGATACGTAAGTCAATACTCATCAAGATATGACCCATCATTGGGTCAGTCGGATAATGAGAGTAAATTAAACTGACAATTATATTATAAAGTCATTCTTTAACCATAATTCTACAGAGGGGGTGCATCAACCCCCTACCGACGAAAAATACGATAAATCAATGAACACATTTTGTACTACAAACCTGTAAACGAATTTGGTGACAAGTGCCTTAGCCTAAAAGAAAATATTGAATTTAAATATGATATTCAATGTGTGAGATGTATTTTTTCATTCATTTGAGTAATCTTATGGTCTCGAAACATTGTCAGGTTCATTTTGTTTGGTTCGTTCGAACCAGTATAGGCTTTTTGATTCACTTTTATCATCTTTGAATTTGGTCTTAGGGTGTTATCTTAGTACTAAAGAAATGAATAAAATTTAATATTTGTACACTTAAAGGGCCTCTGCTATCACAAAAGGAAAATAATCAGGTTACTTTGATGTGACTAGTGATATTTTCTTTCGGTCAATACGACATTGCTTCAGAGAATTCTAAAAGTTCATTTTTTTCATAATCAATGAACACTGCTAGCACAATTCTGACAGCTCTTGGTATCATTTCGTATTGTTGAAGATTTGATTCAATTTCTATGACAGTATATACATATATGTGTGTGTTTCGTTGACGAAACCGAATATGAGAGGCAAAAAGAAAAAAAAAAGAAACATACTATTGATGTTTTTAAGCAACTTCCTCTTGTAGAAATACTCGTTTTAGAAATTGTATTATCGTTATAATTATTACACATGGAAATAATTTGAAAAAAGGATTCGAAATAATTAACTCTTTTTAATTTCAGTAGTATTTTTATGTTTATTTGTAGGTTTTTGCTTTGGTTATGTTTGTTCGTTCGTTTATTTATTTGTTTTTGTGTTTGTTTGTTAGCATTTAACTGAAGGCTAAAGTTGACATTAAGAATACAATAAAACTGACAGAAAAGTATAGCAAGCTACTATAGTCAAAGAGATATACCAGAATATAAACTTGGTTTCATTAAGAAAATGATCACAATGATATTTTCAACGATTGGTAGTACATTGTTATGATTTGTATGACCGGTTATATCTTGGTGATATGTTTTAGTATCATTTTTTGTCATTTACTTACATGGACGACAGCTATGGTATGGTGACCCATTTAATTGTACACTGCAAAAAAGTTGAGCAAAAATTTGCTCAACATTTTACTCAACGTTGCTCAAGGAGGCTGCAACTCAACTGTTGAGTAATTAACCATCAACACTGTTGGGAAACATGTTTACACCAAAAGTTGAGTAATTGCTGTTGATCCGAAGTTAAGCAATTCAATAATTGCTCAACAGTTGTATGTCTTTATTCAACCATTTGATTATTGTGTTTTCCAAATGTTGCTTAATTTGTATTTTCTTTAATCAAGTGTTGATCATTTCATTAATCATTTGTTGAGCATTTCTTATACCCGTACCCCCTTTCTAGGTCAGTGCCCCCACCCAAGGGCCTATTATAACTTTCAAATAATGTATTTATGATGTTTGCTCATGTGCGGGCTCATGTGTTGGATATTTGTTTTTGCCTTTTGTCTTTTAGTTAATATCCCAAGTGTATCTTATCGTCAGCGAATGGGGTGTGGGTGAGTGTTGTGTATGTAATGTTCTACGCTATAAAAACGAGGAATATGATTGTGTTAGGTCTAATTCTAATTTCAATGACAATCAATAAATCAACGATACACTGTATTTGCATGACATGCATACCTCAAGGAGTCATCATCCCAAAATCAATCAGAGCCGCAACTGCAGAAAGTTCCCTATGCTAAAACGTGGTAAACAAATTACAAGGCACGTTCAGTTCTGAAGGATTGCACATAAACCGCATCATTACGAAAGTTGTTCAAGAATTAACACAATCATATTCCACGTCTTTTATGGAACATTTTATACACAACACTCACCGCAAAAATCTCCTCAAGACATTCTATAAGCCCATTCGCTGAGCATCTCTTTCACAGTGGATGCCATGATAGCCGGTTGATTCCCGAGTGTAATTGTAAACTAGGAAACCCGTTATAGAAATTCAGGCAACTATTGCAGTTTTTAATCGTTCTTTCATTCAACGGTTGTAGAAAACCACTATATTACGCTCAACGTTTTTCACAACATTGATTTTGACGTCTTGCGCAACGTTGCGGATTTAAAATTTTCACTCAACTTCTAGCTTTCATCATATGTTGCATGAATTTTGCTCAACAGTGTATCAACAAATATTAAAAGTGATTTCTACAACGTATTTCGCGCAACATTTTTACAGTGTACTGTCAATTACACTTGTTATGCAAAATGTTTTGAAACACAGGTTAAGGAAAATTTTCGACATTGGGGGCTACAAATTGACGAAGCTAAGTGAGCGAAGCGAACGGAGCTCTCTCCCCTACTTCTGGGGGTCCAGAGGCACGCTAAGGGCCCCTAGTGGGTACAGGGGCAAATACCGGATGGGAAAATGGCAAAATACTATGATAAATACCCATTGGCTTAAGGATACAAGTGGAGCAAGAGAAAATACAAATATTTATATTTAGGTGAGGTCCATAGGTAAAGCCCCAGTTGGGGTTCGAAGCTATAGGTTTTTATGGCAACATACTATGTTAAATACCCATTGGCTTAAGGATACAAGTGAGAGCAAGAGAAAATACAAATATTTATATTTAGGTGAGGTCCATAGGTAAAGCCCCAGTTGGGGTTCGAAGCTATAGGTTTTTACTGCATCATGTTGTGTTTGGGTATATATGAATAATCAAAATATCCTTTCGCCCCCCCCCCCTACTTAAAAAAGCCCCCGCCCCTCCGCTTCCTAAGCAACTGTGAATTGTTGATGATACTTTGAATTTAGATTTTTAAAGAATAACTTTGCACTGCGTTTGATACAAGTTTACCACAGTCACAAATATTAGTTAATTTATAGAGACAATTGAAATGTATTTTGTGTAGATTTTCACCTAATTATGATATCAAGAAATAGATGCACTTACAAAGTAAAAAATACCAAGAGAATTTCGGCAACTTATATTACACTTTTTTATTAAGTATTTTTATACCGTATTTCCCCTGGAAACAAAACATCACATACGTCTTGTTATACTTTTTTCAGCTCTGTGTAAAAAGTATTTCCCTTTCAGGTCTTTTTAAGAATAATAACTCATACATTAAAATTCGTTCTTACAAAGTAGGAAAATACGTAAACAGTCAGGAAGATTGTAATTTGATACCCACAGCTTCCATAACAGGGTGAAATTGTCGGCATTTACATTGGACACGCGTGTATTCAAATACAAGTTTCTTACTTTGTTCTTGTGTTAGTTTTGTTTGAACAAGATTGTTAAGAGGATGACTAAGACCGCTCAAGAACCACGAGGGGCACACGGTAACATGGAAAAGATGCATCGCATTATAAAACCTACCAAGTTAGTCATCGATTTTATTCGACATGTTTTAGTTTAATGATAGAGAATATAAATTAAGTTTCCTATTTTTCCAGTGCATGTTGTTAGGGTTCTTTTTTGAACTAGTTTTTTTTTTTCTTCTTTCAGATTCGCAATATTTATGCATTATTCTAAAGCCGTACCGGGTTTTATTTCGAAAAACTGAATTAAAGTATGAAAATAATAAATCACATCTTTAATATTAGGACTTTCAACTGAAAAGTATAGAGCTTACTGGTTTGGAATGCGTTTATCTGTGTTTTTAATTCGATGACAAACTGTGATGAACCATAGCTTAAAGTTAATCGGGTGTCATTTGACACCCTAACCCTATGACTTCGAGTTTGTAGATATGTAAAAAACCGAAATTACCAATATCCTCAATACTAAATAACCTGTGCATGACTTTCCATACAAGGTGTTCGTTACGGTAGCTAATTACAAACTACTGTAATCACCTACTCAGCCGACGTTTGACGAGTCCTCACAATTGTTTGTGCATAAAATATGTCTTTTGTGTTGATCTACAGCGGTCGAAAATTTTAACAGTCAAAAAATAAAAGTCTAATTTGTATTATAATATATCTGGCAATATTTGATAGAAACGTAGAATAGAAATAAGTCTTTGAATAGAAGACTAAATATTCGGATTCATTCAAAGTTTCTTTGACACTTTCAATCTAAGGAATTAAACACTAGGTTCAATCATGACCACTTTGCTATTTCCTGCTGCAAAAATATGAAGAGATAGGATAGTCTTATCATGTATAATGTTTTTTACCTGAATAGCTTTCTCAAAATGAGCAATCCTCGTCATCCTCAACACATTGCCTTGGACAAATTGACAAAAAGACGGTTATATATTTTATATAGATCGGACAAAAACTATGCAACTAAACTTTTTCTTCAATATAGAAATGGAAAACGAACACAATACATGTTATACATACATACATACATACATACATACATACAGGATTTTTACAGCGCCTTTACAAAAAGATCAAGGTGCGCAATAGCAGTGAGAACAAACAAAATATAACAAAGCAAATTTAATAAGCATAATCACGGACTGGCAACCAGTGCAGTTTATGCATAAGTGGTGATGGACTATCGCGTCTGGCAGCTGAGAATATCAACTTTGCAGCTCTATGTTGGAGTGACTGCAGCCGATCAAGATCTTTTGATTTGGCTCCGTATAGGAGGGCATTGCCATAGTCTAGGCGCGATAGTACAAGTGCTCTGACAACAGCATTGAGTGTGTCGTGGTCCAGAAAGTGTTTAATTCGTCGTATATTGCGAAGTTGAAAACTGATGGAAGAAATCAAGGTGTTAATATGGCGTGTCATGGAAAGTTGCGAATCAAATACAATGCCCAAGTTGCGAGAATACTTTATCTAAATAACAGTCTAACATCCGTCTTCAACTACTATTATCGGACCTTATTTTTATCCAATTCGACATACTGCATCAATCTGTCCTATCTGTTAAGTGGATACATAATCACCATATTCGATTTGTAGGCACAAATGATAGCCCAGTTGTGTCAATCATTTTAGTTTCTGACCTCTCTTTAATCGAGATTTATCTGAATAGATGGAATAGAACATCTGTTAAATTCAGATAACTGTAGCGAGTGTCGAGTTAAAAGTGAGATACTACTCTACTTTATTACATTATCTGTTTTAATTCAGATAACTGTAGATTGTACAGTAGCGAGTGTCGAGTTAAAGGAAGGATACAACTTTGCTTTATTACAATAATTACACTAGAAACATCAGTAACTAAAAAAAACATTTCTGAAGATTGGTGTAACGTTCAAACTAAATGTGCCATAAGTTTGTTTGTGAAATATAGTACTTTTTATTGTAGTTCGGCGGCAAGCCCCATCATAATGATCATGTATCCATTATACACCTTGCACGATGAGACAATTCTTCACTTTAAAGGCTTTAGCCACGATCACCAAAGTGAAGTTCAACTTTCACCAACACCTTACTAATGTTATTACATTTTTACAAAGTACTTCCAACCGATAACTATTATCAAAAACCATTCTTGCGTAACTCGGGTATTTATTGTTAAAAACACAATCATTTCTGCTCCGGGGAATGAAAAATTCATTGGTAGTGTTTCTAGAAATATATCAATAAGTTGAACTCTGAACTTTTTTGTTACTTATAATATACCGTATTTGAGTGTGAAAATCATAATCTATGTATATTTATCCTTCCTAAAGAATAATATTCACTTTTAAATCAGCAGGCGAACATTTAGAATCTCAAATTTTAGGAAATAGAAACACTGCTGACAGAACCCCAAGAAATGAATTTGGCTGAAAATTGTATTTTTAGAGCAAGTGATATGATTTTTGCTTGTTATGATCTTTCTTTGATTCAAATAAGTTTTAACAAGTTCTACCCAACTGGATCATGGATATAAAGAAGTATTTTATTACAGTCTAATTCATGAATTTGTTTTTGGTGAGGAAACATATGATAAAAAATTGTATATGCAATTTGGTGAAGAATTTTCGGAATAAATATCGGGATTAAAACGCATGTTCTAATAATATACGTTTAAACTGCTAAGTAAAATTATGTATAGACAAAAATGAGTTTAGATTTATTAATTATAAAATAATCACACGAGTTACGAAATACCTGCCTATATATTTAACTTCGTTTAATGCGTTGCATCTTGTTCCATATTGCCGTGTGCCCCTCGTGACTCTTGAGCGGTCTTAGTCATCCTCTTAACAATCTTGTTCAAACGAAACTAACACAAGAACAAGCAAGAAAACTTGTATTTGAACACACGCATGTCCAATGTAAATGCAGACAATTCCTCCCTTTTATGCAAATTGAAGATATCAAATTACTATCTTGCTGACTGTTTCTGAATTTGCTTATATTTAAGAAGGAATTTAGTGATGAGTCATTATTCTTCAAAAGAAATGGGAGAACCTCTTACACAGGGCTCTAAACATAATAACAACTGATATGTGATGCTATTGTTTCAGAGGAGATCAAATATATAGACCTTTCTAATCTTAAAAAAATAAAATATTAGTTGTCCAAATGTCTAACTATCCTTTTAAATCTGTGTAAAGTACATTTCAATTGATTCTTTAGATTAATTAAGACGGACAGTGTTAAGTGTAGACAACTTGTATCAAGTGCACAGCAACTTAAAGCTAACATTCAAACAAAATCTAAACCAAAATTATCGTAAATATTTCAAAATTGAGATATTATGGTTATTGAGATATCATATCTCTGATAATGGCGTGACACCCTTAAAAGGAGAGTACATGCATATCTTATGTCATGTGTTTAAAGCTTTTCCCCAGCACTCAAGTTCTCCTTTTGCTGTGAACCAGTGATTAGGCCATGGAGATATCTACCATAGTGCAGTACAGCTTATGATAGTCTTTTTTTTTCTTCATGGACTACAGGGTGTGCCAATAAAAACGCAAGATTGGAAAACAAAAATATTTAAAATATAGACAGGCCCTTTTTCTTAATAAATCATCAATGATATTAAAACAGAGCTTCTCCCCTTTATTTTGACGTTTGTTTGATTCAATTCAAATATTCCTGTCCGGAGATACAGCACTTTGAAAATTGAGCATAAATTTCAATCTGGTCCGATTTGTGATCATCGGATGAGTTAAGTATGTTAAACCCAGGTTGATATGCATCCCATACATTAGCCCCCCTTAAAACTGATTTTAACCCATTAAAATTTTTGGCTTGATTGGACACTTTCAATGAGCTTTTGATATAACGATAAACAAAAAATGCAAGTAAGTGATAGAAGTTTTCATCTTGAGATAAAGTAACTTGTCATTAAATATTGTGATTGCCACCTAATTTGGGTTATTGATCATTAAATTGAAATCATGAAATCGGACCAACCCAATTTTCAAGGGCTTCACAGAACTTGCAATAACTTTGGAATTAAATGTTCAAATTTTACGAAACAAAAAGCTGCTTAAAGCTGATATTATGTACAATAACATGCATGTGATAATTGTTTTTATTACAGGTAGCCTAATTCTCTCAGATAAAAATCACAAACAATCTTGCGTTTTTATTGGCACACACTGTATATTGTTCACTTTAGGATTTTATAAAAAAGAAAAATATATATTATGAATAACAGATGCTGTCAGTTTAACTGGCAGTATACGGTATTACAATAAACTGTGTCTCATCCAAAAGAGGCATACCGGAACATAAATATCCTTCATGTAAGTAAATGAAAATTGATCACGTACACTTGAACATGTGGTATGATCATTACAGCAATATATCACCAATAAAGATATAACCGCTCGACCAATAACAGTCTCTGTGATCACTGTCTTAACCAAACCAAGTTTATATCTTGGATAATTCTTTAACTTATAGCTTACTATTCTTTACCCAAATATAGCGCAACTGCATTGATTTTGTCTCATTCTACAAGCATTATGGAATGCAAATTTATTAATCGAATTCATACACGACAGAAAAATAATATCATATATTTTGTTAAAAGAAATAAGGCTTTTAATATGACCATCGTGTCCCCTCTGACATCTTAATAAATGCCCTTGTAATATTATTGTCAGTTTACTTTTCTCTCATTCTCCGACTGACCCAATGATGGGTCATATCTTAACGAGCATTGACTTATTCAACTGATGAAATATTCTATAAACGTGTTAAGTTTATACGCCTGTATAATTATATTGTATTTACACAATATGAAGTTGGCAAAAATGTTCACCCTGTCATTACAGGCTGTTTCATGGTCTTATCAGACCAATCCTCAGATGACAACTGATATCATCACACTAGGTTAGATTGTTTTTTCTTTACACCTTTGTTTGGCCTATTATGCCTACAAGTGTTAATGATCTCACTTCTATTATTTATAGATTTGTCCTTGAGCATCAAGATCTCAAATTTCTCCTCTAAGCACAAGTTGCATTGACCCGTTTTTCTAATGTTTGTATTAGATTGTTTTACTATTTCCCATCTGATATCATAATTGCTGCCTTTGTTTTTTAATTAGTATTTATAAACATTGTGTTGTTTTATGTTTATTTTAAAACAAACATAAAATAAATCAGATCACTTGTTCTTTCTACATTTGTAACATTTGCAACTAAATATCATTATTTTCTTGAGTTTATGACCTGGTAGAGAGAGTAAAACAACATGTAGATCAAGAAAATACTGAAGGAAAAATTAACCATTAACTCAAGATGACCTCCAGAATAGTCATTAAACGGCTTAAAGGCTAATTGTAAAACACCTTTATGACTACAAGTTAAACATTAAGTCAGTGCATGTTTCAAAATCTAATGTTGTTACTGTTTTGATTTGCAAGAAATGCTGAAGGACACGAACAACATAATATGTACTAGCAAAGTGGTGGCTTTAAGATGTAATGTTTTAAATCCGATTCACATTGATGAAATGCTTTAAAACTGATAATTAAATTTCTATCTCAAATTTAAATACAATTGTAACAGAGGATCAATTGTGCATAATAGTTTTATATTTCAAGATATCTGTATAACAATATCCTCGATCACAGCAAGACAGGCGCATCTATTGCGTTAAGGTGTGTTGTCGCTAAGATCTGCGCACATTAAGCTTGTTAACAAACATATCTTGTGCTCTAATATTTTAGGTTAAGAAACTTAAAAACCTAAAACCTAAATTACAACAACGATTACAACCCGAATATGTTTGACTCTGTTTTGTCGAGTATCAATCGCATCAATGGTTTTATAGAATGCGAATTGAAAATGAAATCCACGTAAAGATGACTCAAAATTGGAAATGAGTTCAGAAGGGTCTCTTAATGCAAGGTGTGTAATGGATACATGATTGAATCCCCTCAAGGCATTTAAGTGCGAGAAGATAAAACGTATCCCACTGCACGGACTTTCGCTATTTGGATTTTAGTTCTGTAATTGTGAAAAAGAAAATGTGACAAGAACCTTATAGTCTGGGCTCAATCCATGGTCCCGTTCTCAGATCAAGTAGCAGAAGTTTTGAAAGTGGTTTTCTATAAATTTTTGGATGCTGAATCCGAATTTTTGGGTCCAACTTCTAAGAAAGGTGGGGAATTTTCGCTAGAGGGCGTTTTTCAAAATGGCCACCAAAACCACATATTATGACAAAAAATACCCTAATAAAAAGGCCAATAACATAGAAATTTCTTTTTTGTTACGGCTAGAATTAAGATCCAAGATTATATTTTAACATAACCTGTAAGAATCAGCAACACAAACTGATGACAACGATCTCTATAGGGCGCTGTTTTCAAAATGGCCGCCAAAATCCCACAAAATGAACAAATTCCCAAATAATAGGCTCAAAAGAAAAAATATCTATTTCATTACAACTAATCAGGATACGGTATATATGATTATAATAACATATACAAACCAAAATCCAGCATTAGAATTAATCAATTAAGGTAGAAATCTCTTCTTAGAGGTAATTTTTCTTTCAGAATGGCCGCTAAAACCCGATAAAAATACAAATTTCAATATTTCATGATCTAAAACAAGTACATTATCACTATTTTAAAACAAATATAAAAATTACTGATTATACTAGTATGATCATAGAAAATAAGAAACAACAACAAAAATCAATTAGAAAGGCCGTCCAGTGTCGGTAGAGGGCCTTTTTGCCTTCAAAATGGCCGCCAGAATCCCATTAAAGCACCAAATTTACCGAATTTAAGGTCCGAAAATGTGCAAAATTTCATTTATTTTACACCAAAATCATAATTCAAGATTACAATTGACAATCAAGACTAATAATAATAAAAAAAAAGTCAATAAAAAGGTGATACATTATTGCTAGAGGGTGTTTTTGCTTTCAAAGTAGCTGGCAAAATCCCATAAAAGCAGTAAATTTGCCGATGTAAGGTCCAAAAATATGCAAATTTCCAATACTTTATAACAAAATCAGGATTTAAATTATACTTGACTATAAAAACTAATAATCAACAATAAAAGTCTATTAGAAAGGTAAAACTTTGTAGGTAGAAGGCCTTTGTGCTTTCAAAATGGCCGCAAAAATCCCATAAAAGCCCCAAATTTGCCAATGTAAGGTAAACAAAAAACCGCAAATTTTCAACATATAACAGGATTCAAGATTACATTTGACTATCAAGACTAATAATAAACAAGAAAAATCATTAACAAAATTATGCATTGCGAGCAGAGGGCGTTTTTGCTTTCAAAATGTCCGTCAAAATCCCAGAAAAGCATCAAATTTGCCGATGTATGGTCCAATAATATGCAAATGTTTTCATACTTTACAACAAATATCAGAATTACTTACTCTTAGTTGATTTAAGGTCTAATTAATTTTTTTCTTTATTTTATAATACATTATATTAAACTTGATTTGTGAAAAATGAGTATAGGCCATAAATGTAAATAAATCATAAGGAAACTTTTTTATATTTTGGATCCTTAATCGAAAAATATGGGGCTTGTATGGGATTTTGGCGGACATTTTGAAAACAAAACGCCCTCTACCGACAGTGTGAATTCTGATATTTGTTGTAAAATAAAGTAAATTTATATATTCTCGGGAACTTAATTTGTTACATTTAGTGATTTCATGGGGTTTGGGTGCTCATTTTGAAACTCTACCGACACTGTATCACCTTTCTCATTGATTTTTATGGTGTTTTTTTTTCAGTCTCTAAAGTGTAATCATTAATCCTATTAATTGTCGAAAAATATAGTGAATTTGTATATTTTTGAACCTTACATCGGCAAATTTGATGCTTTTATGGAATTTTGGCGGCTATTTTGAAAGGAAAACGCCTTCTAGTGATAAGTATCGCAACTTCTATTTACTTTTTATTGTTGATTAGGCCTATTAATCTTGATAGTCAATTCTGACATTTGTTATAAAATAAATGAAATTTTGCGTATTTTTTTGACCTTAGATCGGTAAATATGGTGCTTTTATGGGATTTTGGCGGCCATTTTGAAAGAAAAAAACGCCTTCTACAGACAATGTTTTACCTTTTTAATCGATTTTTATTGTTGATTATTCGTTTTTATAGTCAAGTATAATCTTGAATTCTGATTTTGTTATAAAGGATGGGAAATCTGCATATTTTTGGACCTTACATCGGCACATTTATTGCTTTATGGGATTTTGTCGGCCATTTTGAAAGCAAAAATGCCTTCTAGCGACAATGTATCACATTTGTATTGACTTTTATTGTTCATTATTAGTCTTGATAGTAAATTGTTATCTTGAATTATGTTTTTGCTGTAAAATAAATGGAATTTTGCACATTTTCGGACCTAACATTCGGTAAATTTGGTGCTTTAATGGAATTTCAGCGGACATTTTGAAGGCAAAAAGGCCCTCTACCGACACTGAACGGCCTTTCTAATTGTTTTTTGTTGTTGTTTCTTATTTTCTATGATCATACTAGTATAATCAGTAATTCTAATATTTGTTTTAAAATAGTGAAAATGTACTTGTTTTAGATCATGAAATATTGAAATTGGTAATTTTATGGGGTTTAAGCGGCGATATTGAAAGAAAAAAAACCTCTAGGCAGATATTTCTACCTCAATTGATTTATTCTTATGCTGGGTCTTGGTTTGTTTATGTTATTATAACCATATATCTCCCGATTAGTTGTAATGAAATAGATATTTCACTACGGGAATTTTGCGCTGAAAATATACCCTGAAATTGTTTTGGCACTCTGAAACCTCTCTTAAATTTGAAATACAAAGGAAAAATGGCACTCTGAAAATGTTTCAGTGTTATTCTGCGTGATTTTTGGAGATTCACGGTTGTGGAAATTGTAAAAATGTGGAATGGACTAACCATAACTGATGTTCATTATAACGTAGAAGAGAATCTCTGAAAATCACGCAGAAAAATAACTGAAAAATGTTCAAAGTGTCACTTTTCCTTTGTATTTTAAAATTAAGAGAGGTTTCAGAGTGCCAAAAAAATTTCAGCGTTTATTTTCAGCGCAAAATTCCCGTAGTGTTTGTTTCTTTTGAGCCTATTATTTGGGAATTTGATCATTTTGTAGGATTTTGGCGGCCATTTTGAAAAAAGTGCAATTTTTTTGCTGATTCTTACAGGGTATGTTAAAATATAATCTTGGATCTTAATTCTAGCTGTAATAAAAAAAAAAATCCATGTTATTGGCCTTTTATTAGGGTATTTGGTCATAATATTGGATTTTGGCGGCCATTTTGAAAAATGCCCTCTAGCGCAAATTCCCCACCTTTCCCAGAGGTTGGACCCAAACATTCGGATTCAGCATCTAAAAATCTATAGAAAACCACTTT
>JXSR01S035451.1:6998-19945 GCA_000969725.1 Ophiothrix spiculata
CGTAGGCCTCGCCAATTACTACGAATTGCTTGACAGCTTGATACTGGGCCTATTGTTTGTAAAATAGCGACCATTATGGTGCGTCGAGTAAGGGCCGCCCACTGGTTCAAGATTCCAGATTTGGAAAATACAAGTGCCTTCTGGAAGGAAAACAAAGTTTGCATTTTAAAAATCTACAAAATTTCAAAATTATTATGTTTTATCAGTAAAGGCCAACGCTTTTAATACACAACCAAAAAATCAACGCAATAAACTTGCAGATACTTTGTTATGTGTCAAATAAAAAAGATACAATTTTATTGACTCACCTATTTTCAAAGAACAAAAAATAATATTATGATTATTTATAAGAAGAAATTTATTTAATTCATACAACAACAAACCAGTAAAAGCAAACAAGCAAAACTGTCTAATTTTGAGAATTTATGCAACATTATTTACATGACAAATTATTAAATATTAAAGCTGACAACGATTCTAAAAACATGTTTTTATAACAAAGAAAGTTGGATTTAGAATAATGCCATGTTATATTAGGTACATATTTGAATAATCATAGTAGGTAATCAGAAGTCCTTCTGCGTAACCGTATTTAATGAAAATTTGGAATATATCAAGAATTTACAGTATATCCTAACATCAGTAGTGGTACTGTAAACGCCAATACTTTTGCGCTCAGTAATTTTCGCGCAAAGTTATTTTTGAGAAATTGTGAATCATTTCGCGTGCTTTAATTGTCGCGCTTGTAATTTTTTTAACGTGCCGTGGTATATATCTATATATACCACTTTTCGCGCTACATTTTATTTTCGCGCTAGGTGAATTGAGCGCGAAAATTAATGTAGCGCAAAATATACCACTTATACAGTATAGCGTAGCAGGTACTTTTTATTTGCTTATCTGAAATGTTGTTGGAGAAGATCAACAAAGTCTTGCAGTAGATGGTGACTAGAGTAGGAAATAGTATTCATTCATTCTGAGCTACTGTGAATGGCATTTTAGTCCACTGTTTTAAATATTTCCAGATGAGTTAGGAGAACCTACAAAGTTTAAAAACCCTTTGTACGGCACGTTATTAGATACAAGTGAAGACATCAAGAAGAGAACAACTTTCTATGATGGCATACAACAAAATGAAATTTATCATGAACTCAAAGACAACATCATCAACTTTAAAAATGAGAACGTTTGATGCCTTCATATCAAGCATAATTCTATATAATAGCGAATTATGGACAATGGATAAAAAAACTGAAAACAAAATCGATGTCTTCCAGCGGTCGCTATTAAGAAGATGCCTAAATTTAAACTGGGAAGACAAAATCACCAATGAAGAACTCTATGAAAGATCTAACCAAAACAGATGGAGCAACGTTATAAAAACTCGGCGTCTCCATTGGTTAGGTCACTTAATGAGACTTCCTGAAGAAACACCAGCAAGAAAATCACTGCAAGAACTCGAAAGACCTTAATAAACAACAAGGAAGACCAAAACTAACCTGGTTTAGAATGATCCAGAAACAACTTATGGAGATGAACATTGACTACAAAAATCTCCAAACTTTGACAGCCGACAGACAAGAATGGCACACTACTATTGAAGGAGCTATGTCGACTCAGACGAAAGCGTGATGATGATGATGATGATGTACGGCTACAAAATACTAAGATTTCTAACTATCTGTCTACAAGACCAAGATTTAAATTAATGTGCACATGTCCATAAATGAAAAGCTAGGAGTTACAGAAAGCTTAATATAGGCCACCAACATCACAGATATCTATACGCTGATTTTCAAACACTGAGGGCTACTTAGGTGATTCGGTTTTTTTTGAGGGGTGGGGTGGGGTGGGGGTGATGACACTTGTCCTGCTGTGAAAGGTGTAAGCATTCTTCATGTCTACTGAGAAGTTTTGAATCATGTAATTTTGTCCTTTGTGGGTGGGTAATATCAAAGATTTAAAAAAAAAATCCTTGACTCTGAAACATGCAGATTCTTCAACCGAACATATCCTCAACACACTAATGTCTAATACATTTAAATAAACAGTTTGTCTGGTACTAATTTTGCTGCAACAATTTTCGCCCGGAGTGAAAATGATATTGACTTGGATGCCGGAAGTTGATATCTTTTCCTGTACACTTCTGCATCACACAATTCTGAATAAGGACCTATGGCATCTTGAACCTCATCTGGGGATTTCTTGATGAACACTTTTGCAGGGCATCCTTTTCCAGGAATTTTCACTAACATTCCCAAATGAGCTCCTTGTAGTTCTAAAGCAGCGTTAACAAACTGTTTGCTAGTTACATTGTGTAGACTCATCCTTGTGTATTGCACTGCTTTGAAGGTTGACACTGGGCCGGCTGTCATGAGGATGGCCCGCATACATTCCTTATGTCTACCAGGAGTATCGTTGGAGTCTGAGGATTGCCCTGTCTGTTGAAATATAAAAAGATCAAGGGGATCAGCAAACTGGTAAAATCATCATCAAAATCATCTTGTTTAGGTTTTCAACAAGGAAACCAACATGGTACTTTATTTTTTGTACCACATTAGCTAAAGGAAGCTTATCTTCAACTGGACTCCAAGATTAAAACTTTTAATTCAGTTTTTGAATGTGAGAGGAAGACCGGAGTACCTGGAGAAAACCTGCGAAAGCGAGTATGGACTGAAAACAAAATCAAACCCAGGACCTCACTGGTGCAAAGTGAGGGAACTACCGCTGTGCTAACACAATCTCAGGTAGTACTTTGGACCATTTATGGAGCCAAGCACTAGAAAAAGGTCTATTATTAAAGGTGCAATTTTATCACACTTGTATCATGGTTAGAACTAACATAGAGAGCAAGGACCCAAATTGACAATATAAGGGGTTCAAATATCTATAAGTACTTAATAATTCTCACAAATGGCAATACAGGAGAATCATCTAAAATGACAAGTCCACTAAGAAGTGTGACCAAGAAATCTAACCCAAAGATCTTCAATTCATAGAACCATGCGATACAATATTGTGGCACTGTTGTTGCAAAATATCAACCTAAACATGAGAAATTTTGATTTACTTTATATTAGCTATAAGACATTGCATATGACATATCATCATGTGAGTGCAAGAAAGTTGTATCTGCAATAGCTGCCATTTTTTTTTTAATTTGTACTGCACACTGTAAAATGTCCAGTCTTGAGTTAGTGGCTCTTGAAATGGTTCTCCAGGTGACACTCTTGAATGGTTTTTAAGAACCGTAACCTGAAGAGCCATTTCAAGAGCCATTTCAAGAGCCACTGGTCCAGTGCCACTGACATACGAAAGGGGAATTTTGAGCAATTTTTCACATTCTGCTGATAAGACGTAAAATAAAATGTTAAATGAATATGACATGGTAGCCATTGCAGATACAACTGTTTTGCACCCACACGATAACATGGCAGCTATAATTGTTGATTCAACTTTCTTACATTCCCATAACAATGAACAAAGGATCCCATTAGTTCTTCTACAAATGTATCATGGTTAATTGTGACCATGCCCTGCAATGTAACACAAATTCTAGACACAAAGTTCTTCTAATCAATGACAAAATGTCTTTTATTTAAAAACGTTTAACTGTAACATAACATGATCAGAATGTCACTTATTATACAATGACAAGTAAAGAATATGCTGTACAAGTATAAAAATGAACTGCTTTATCTGGAAATAACATGAAGTGTAAGCATGATTCACATTGTCTTCCATAAACCACCAATGATCACTCTTTTAAAATAGTAAGATTGGCCGGTGGGTCCAAATCAGACCCTTTTACACCATTTTTTAAGATGAGCATGCCTACCACATTATTCTTGCAGAGATCCCTCTGGACACTTAGTCCCCCTTCTATTTTTCATACTTGGAATGCGTTTTATAGACAAATCATGGTGCAGCGTAATTCTTAAAATATCGCTTAGGAAGTGAAATTCAACTTCGTTATATTTATGTAACATAAATTTGAATGAATCTTTCTACAATACATTCTCTTTAAAACTTAAAATCTTCCTGATACAATAACCAAGTCAGGTAATTCTTTTAATTAACTTTAATCTTCCCATACAAAAACAACATTCTATTTCAAAGAGAAAAATGCAAGTATAAAATTTCACAACTATCATACGATTAAGCATCCTTAATATAAGTATATTCTGAACCAGTCTGCTAATGAAATCTCTGCATACAGTTGTAAAGCAGGTTTTTTCTTTTTTCAAATATATTAAAAGGACTGGCCAAGATTCTTCCCACTAATTTTGTAAATACATATTTTGCTACATGAATTGATAGAACATGTTTATGGTAATAACCTCCGCGCAGTAAGGTCTTTCCCATGATTTCTACATGCCTGTAGATGAATTAAATTGATGTTTTTCATATAATTTTGGGTACATCAACAGAGTCTCATCGATTTGATGTCGGAATGTATTTAATTCTCCAACATGCAATACCGATTTGCAAAGAATGGATGATTTAAAAAAAAATACTCTTACTAATTCCTGAACGACACACTCGGGGTAAAACCACAAACACCATGACTGCACACCGCGAGTAGCCGGGATCAATAACACTAGGATTTGCTCCACAGCGCAGTATATTCAATTAATTGTGACGGCACACTGTAGCATTATTTGACCTGTCACCCATTGGTATCGCATGTTAAAGAACTTTATACATTCTGACTACAAATCGATGAGACTTTGTCGGTGTGCTAAAAATATCAGAAAAGAGTTAATTCATCTTCAGACGTGTCGAAATCATGGGTAAGAACTTTTGGCGCAGAGATTATATCCTACCAGTACTTTTGATGGGCAAACAACTTATATTGATGAAATTATTTCTCTTCCAAGATAAAATGAATTATCTCTTATCTCTTAAGTCCATCTGATAAATGTAGGATTTAGAAAACACAGGATAGTCACACCACCATCATAGAATGATATATTACAAATTATAATTATCTTTCAAATCGAGCCGTTTCTATGTAGACTTTTTATACTTGGATTTCACTACACTTTTAAGCTTAATTTAGAGAATTTCCTTAATTTTTAATTCTAAGTGGAATCTAGGCTAGTCCCTGTAAGAACTTCACAAAATTTACTGTTGGTGAATATTTCTGGTTTACGATATGTTTGCACAAAAAACAGGAAACAAGTCTGAACAGGTCTAGCGCACCATGCAATGCAAACCTATCCTTTAATACATCACTGTCAAACTCTATACACAGCATTGAGGTGAAATACAATCCAAGATAATTGTCCCTGCATTCAAAATGGCAGGCTGTGCGTTAGTGCTGACATGTATAGCTAGAGTATGCCTGCTTGGGTTATTTGATAGTGATGTATGAAATTATAGGCAAGGGATATTTTGTACTGCCAATGTATACAATTTTCTCATTGTATAGAGTTAAAAAAAATCAGGCAACATTAACAATGAGACAAATTTAAAATTATAATGAGTAAAGGAGTTCAATTATGAGGTTATTTCTTAATCTGAACCCAAAGATCTTTTTACTATTTCCAAAAGTAAAGATTCAGTCAACAATTGGTCTAAACACAGATTCTGTAGCAAAAAAAAGTGGTCAAATTCTTGATAAACCTTGTTCAAATCTATATTTTGTTGGCTACGAAGATAAGTATTCTTAGGCCAAAAAAAAAATGTTTGGTTGTACTAGTAATGGTCAAGAACGATAGGGTCGGTCGGTCGGATTTTTTTTTTTTTTTTTAATATTTTTTTTTTTAACAATAGGGTCTACGGCCTTGTGGAAACGTAAGAAGCAAAGCATGACCAGTCTTCCGTTCTGAATCCTCCGTCTTGAGAATGGTGGCATTTGATTCAGGTTTCAAGCTTAAATAAACTTCATTGAGTATTGATGACTGTTTGAATGTCTTACGAGCGGAAACAAGAATATTTGGCCCTTGTTTTAGCTCAACAGGGAGAGCATACCTCGTACATACTCGAAAGGGATCCATGACTGCTAGAGTAGTAACGGAACAGAATCCCGTGCAGAACGTGTTCGTGGTGCAAAACATCACCGAGTTAAAAATGTAAGTTTTGAAATAAAACGATTTTGTTTTTGTTAAATATTGACAGAAACGAATTTAAGAATATATATTTAGGTGTATCAATGAATATTTTGTATGAAATTAAACATATATTTCAAAAAAATATATTTTTATTCTTTCGTCGCCTAAAAACATCGTACAACAAGTATACTGGGATCCTATTGTCAAAATATGCCATTTAACAGTCGCGTTCTGCCGTCTAAGTTCACATGCTGTTTGTACGATGTATGTATTAAAGCCTGACGTCGCCGCTACGATGATTTTACGCCGGCCAGATATGCTATTTGGGATCTTATTCAGAACTTGACCGCCGTTTTGGGTTTTTTCAGTTGCATATTTAAAAAAAAAAAGATCAGGGTCGGCCTCAAATTTTGGGTCGGTCGAGTACGACCAAACATTTTTTTTTTAGGCCTTGTTATCAACCATACAAAATTAAATAGCAGGAAAAGAACAATCTCCTATCATCATCATCAAGTTTAATGATAAATACTTAAAACACACATTAATATTAATAGTTCCTATGAAAAGTTGCTAATGCATAATTCTGAATTATGTGCATTTTTAAAAATACATTTCTGTTCTATAAATATGAAGTCTTCCGTAAACATACATACATTATTTCTTGAAAACACAGTGCAAATACAAAATTATAACATGATTGGTTTAAACAATAACATCATCTTGTTATTGTGTTAATGGACACTTAATGCAAAAATTAATGAATTATTAAATGTTTAAAAAGTGTTAAAATTATTTCAATGTGTCACAAACATCACATAGAGCCACATGCTTCTGAACTTGAACTTCTGAATCCGGGGGAGGGGGGGAGGCGAGGGATGTACTTAGTACAAATGGGGTTATGGAAACGTGTCGCACATTTGGGTAGCACAATTAGGCAGTCTGGTTTTTTGAACGGTCCTTTTTCTTCGCAAAATGTGGTCTTTTGATGGGTTTTCTTTTCCAAATCTCCAAATTAGAGCATTTCTTCATAAAACTTAAGAAAATATGTGCCAAAATAGTTCAAATTTGGGCAAAAACATGCAATTTTTAAATCAATTTTACTCAAAATATGGATGGGTCCCCTAGCTTTTCTTGAAAATTGGTATTTGGATGGGTGGCTTTTCAAATTTTGCAGATGCATGTCCTTATGGTTTTGATTACCATTCTAACAGGATAAGCATACCTAACTCAAACAAGTTTGCAAATTGCTAATAACTTATTGGAATGAAGAACATAGTTCAAAAACCTTTTATCATCCAGATTCTATGTTTAAGTTCAAGAAAATCGCATGTGCCATTTTCATGATGTTTGTAACCATCCCAAAAGACTGACCAAAACAAACTTACAAAAAACAGAATTTTGTTCTACTTCGAATTCCCAACTCCTGTTTACAACAAAATCCACTTCAGTTATTTAATTACAGTTATTATTATTCTAAAGAGTCAAGATTCGTGTCAATTTTCCAACTTCGACTCATGAAAACCACTTTGTTGGAACAGAGCTAGAAAAACATTTTATTGGAACAACATAACAGACTTTCAGTGATTTTGCCTAATCTACATAAAGTGATTCTGTGACACAAGTTTCAAAGCTACAAGTTTTGCTCTTAGAGGGAATTTAACAGCCTTCGGTGCCGCTTTTGCAAATCTAGCCCCATATAAATCTATGGGACACAAATGAGAGTAAGCAGCCAAAGCAGGTTCTATATCAGATGGAAGTTTTTTGATAAATACGTTAGTGCCTTTGTTTCGCTCACCGGGCACAGTTAACAGAGTTCCTAAATTAGCATTCTGAAGTTGGAAAGCAGCCTCGTCAAAATCAGCTGCCGTGATGTGATGCAAGCTCATTTTGGTATATCTTACTGCGTCTGTAGTAGACACTGGTCCTGCTGTTTTCAAGATGGCCGCCATGATGTCCTGTACTGTAAATGACTTCTTACCTGCCGATTCTGTGGATGCTTTCTGCATTAGGCAATAAAGACAAAACGTCATCCTGGATTGTCAGTACAGATCAATTGATTACAATTGTTGGGTCATGAGGACAAAAATGCCCTAATATTTGAAAGCTTTTACTCAAACATTGAATAACCCAAGCCTTCAACACTTAAGAATATTCTCATAAACAAAAGACACACAGGGTAGTCAACTGAACACCAATGCACCTGAAAGGTTAACATTCATTCTAAGTTCCAATCCGACATCTCCTGAAATCTGAAGTCATGTAATTATCAAATTTTAGCTTTCAACAGAAAACTCAAAGCACAATAAAATTATTTTGGAGGACTACTTAAATATCTATTATCATACCAAGTTTAGTTACTATGATTGAAAAGAATTAACTAATCACAGTGTGATTAAAATCACATCCCGCTTTTCTCAGACTAGTCTAAAATTAATGATATTTATGAAACTACGATGTCTACAAATGTTTTAAAACTTTTGTTCAAATGCAATTCAGACAATACTATCACACTGTTTTGAAATCAGTTTCATTGGAAATAGTCTGGCTCACAGGCCTATCACATAAAGCAATTTCTAGACACCAATTTCATTGACACAAGCTTTGCACGAAGCAGTAAACCAATTGCTTTTGATGCTCCTTTTGCATATCGCGCTGCATACACATCGAATGAGCACCATTGAGGATTTATCTTCAAGAACTCTGCCACTTCATCAGGGGGTTTCTTAATAAACACCATGGTTGGTTTTCTCTTTTCATCTGTTGTTATATTCACAAGCTGTCCGAAGTTGAGCCTTTGTAGTTCCTCCACTGCTTCATAAAACTGCTGTGTAGTCATAACATTCATACTTCTCTTCACCGCTTTGACAGCTTTTGGTATAGCAACAGGACCTGTTGTTTCCAAGACTGCTTTCATGACGTCAGACAACGAGAGCTGATTTACTCCAAAATGACTTCCTGGTTTTAATTTTACTCCACTAGATAGGCTCTGAAAGTGGACAAAATTCATGAAATGATTGAATAATAAAATTACTGGATATTTTTGGCATGCTAATCAATGCTTTGTTGCTAAAATATTGGAATAACTTGTTTGTAATCATGTATTATTAGGTGTGTAATATCCAGAATAAATCTTGGAAGTTGGGGTTATTATTGTTATTACTGTTATACATCATTGCTCAAAAGAAAGCATATGTTCAACTTTCATTACAAGATTTAACTGATTTGACAGTAATGGTCATTTGGATTCTCCTAAGTTAGTGAGGGCCTTAAGAATTTGTGAGGGTATTAACCAGCCAGTTCTAAGACTACATAGACTAATTCAACAGAACCATTACTGCGGTGTCCCCGATGACGAAATGCGGTGTCCTAAGATCTTATTGACAATGAATTGGATACATTTCATAAAGCCAATGCATGCTGTCAAGTATGTAGTTGAGGTTCTCTCAAGAGAGCCAAACACAGTAATCGCTTGGCTGATTCATGTATAAGCTTCCTAGATTAAGAGCAGGATGAAACATATCAGCAAAATATGCAAGCATAGCTAAACCAGAAAATATAAGACAATTAAATTCCAACCAACAGACAAGCTGAGAAAATTTAAAAAAATCCTATCTACCAACTTCATTGACACAAGTTTAGCCCTCAGCTCCAATCCAACTGATTTCGACTCTCCTTTGAGATAAAGCTTAGCATATACATCATAGGAACACCACCTCTTTGTAAGAGGTTGTCAATTCGAGATGGTAGTCTCTTGAATGCAAAGATTAAGTTTGTTGAATATTTCTAAAAAAAAATTGATCAACAGGTTTGCTAACCTGCGATTCAATTAAACCAAAAGCATCATGACAAGAAAAACATCCAAACTCACACTATATCAACTTAAGAACCATTGAATATTTATTTTATTTCAAGATCCAGTAAAATTGTAAATAAATCGAGAGGAATTAGTCAAATAACATGCAACCTGGGAAAAAAAACTTTATTTTGCTTTGATCTAGTCTATAATTACAGTATTTTATCGATTAATGGGCTCATTACAAGGATTCTTCAACCAATCTAAATGGATTCTCTCATCATTGTTTTCCATTCTTTGGCTTTCCAAGCCTCCATAATCAAACAGGCTACATACTCTTGATATTCTTACAGTTACTTGTCTTAATTATTGATGTTTTATTTTTGTTGCTAGTCGTCTCTGAGGCAAGTATATTATTATTTTTTCAAGCTTTATTAAAAAAGATATAATAAAAGCAGGTACAAAAAACCCAGGACACGAGTTTGGACTGAAAAGAAAATCAGCCAAACTCAGGCAGGGTATCACAAAAACAGCACAAAAAGCATGGAAAACACACAAATCCACAATCTCCCGCAACTTCCCCCCCCCCCCCCCCCCCCCCAACCAACGCACACAAAGGGGAACAATGAGAGCAGTCAAATGACGAAAATATGACAAGCAGGAGCTGCACCCCGTGGAACTAGGATATATCTTAATATAGGGACAATTTTGGTGCAATTTTATCAACCAATGTAAGATTCAGATTGGATTATATTTCACCGGGTCAACCAATGAGTAGTGCCGTTTATCAAAAAATAAAATAAACCTTGAATGAAAGTGTGCTGGTCTATAACATCATTGTCATGTCATATCAATTTCACCTGTACCAAACAAGCAACCAACACCATAAACTACTATTATGCACAAACCACACAAGCGTACACCTTTCATCATTCTCTTGGGTATTTCCAAGACAATTTCCACTTTAACCAGTGACACCTGTCATGAAATTGTTTCGAGTACGTCTGCCTTTGCTTGTCATTTTCGTAATTTTGTCCATCTTTCAATAAATCATCATATCAGGTTTGTGTTTCCATCACATAAAGCAATTTTTTGACACCAACTTCATGGCTACTAGTTTTGCTCTCAGCTGCAAGTGTATAGCTTTGGATGAACATTTTGCATATCTAGCTCTATACATTTCAAAAGAAGTCAACCCTGGATTGAGCCTCAAATATTCCTCAAGCTCAGATGGATGTTTCTTGATAAAGACAATGGTTGCTAAGCCCTTCTTTTCACCCAATGACACACTGACAAGCTTGCCAAAATTGCATTTTTCCAACTCGTTCATAGCTTGCACGAAATGCTTGGTTGTGACTAAATGCATAGAGCGTTTGACAGACTTGACGGCTTTGGGAGTAGCAACAGGACCCGTTGTTTCTAGAATGGCTCTCATAATGTCCGTCAGTAATACTCCACTTGGATCTCTATTACTAGAAGTTTCCATGGAAGCTTTCTGAAAGGAACAAAAATATCCATAACAATGACTAATTATGATGCATAAAAGAAACAAAAGGTGAGCCTCCACCAAGATCTTATAACCTTCCACCATCATTTGGTTTTCTACAAGAATTTTTAATCAAGGAAAGGTGCACTACCATATGGCTTTGGATTTAGTGTTCCTGAAAGCTAGTGACAGCCTTACAAACAAATCAATAATCTTTTCGGGGGGGGGGGGCATGATATCAAGTTCATTTCTTGCAAACATAGGAACTAAAGCAACAGTCATGCATTTGTAAGGAAATAGCTGAACACCTCACTAGGGTCGTAGGGGTCTTGAAACAGATCTTTCAAAACAACTGAAGGGAAGTGGGGGTTTTCATCTCCACCAACTTCCATCTCCAATGACCATGATTTTATTTCCAAATCTTACACAATTCTACAGCAACTAAGATATGCAACAATCTAGCTGGTCAAGTGATTCATTTCAGATTCATTTATTGAAGTGTTATTGCTGCACACATACAATCTGGCAAAAAACCTCGGGTACATATTACATTGTGTCTAAGTCGAACAGAAGTGTTTAGTAGTGTTGTATTGTTAGGCATTAATACAACGTCCGTCCAGGCATTGACACAACTTCACTACAGCTGTCTCTCTAGACTCTTTTTAAATTATCAAAGTTGTCACAACCATGATTTTAAGAAATTGAGCAACGCCTTTTTCATGAATATTAAGCGCCGAGGGCCGCTTCAAAACCAAACCGGTTGACTGCCCAGAATCGCCGGTTCTGACCAGTTTAAAACAATAGCAACCGATCAGAACTGGTTCCAGGCAGTCAACTTCCGCTTGAGTTTTGAAGTGATCCACTACCAATACCATGCCAATTATGTGTTTGTAAACAAGTTGTCTGTTATATATAACAGTTAAAAAATCACTACATACAACACTGATTTACAATCAACTTAAGTTTATCAGTTTTCACCAATCCTTTTACTTTTATGAGCGAAATAATTTGTTACTTTGTTAGATATCACTTTTAAACATTTGGGCCTCTATTTCAATTTAAAGACCACAACTTGCATATTCAAATGAAGAAATATCTTAACCTCTCATACTGTAAAAACAAATGATAAACCATGTCTGTAATTTGACCTACAAAGTGCCAGTGACTTAATTACAAAATCAGTTTACATGAAACAATTCTTAGGAACAAGCTTCATAGCCACAAGTTTTGCCCGCAACTGCAATCCAACAGATTTAGACGCTCCTTGTGCATATCTTGTAGAATAAACATCAGCTGAACATAACGCTGGATTCATACGGAGAGCTTCAATTACTTCATCTGGTGGTTTCTTGATAAACACTGCTTGACTATTGGTTGATGAGACTTTCAAAGTCAATAATTTTCCAAAACCAGACTTCTCCAACTCTCTACAGGCATCTAGAAACTGCACCGTTGTCATTAAGTTGAGACTCATCTTAGTAGCTTTGACACCTCTTGGAGTTGCAACTGGTCCTCTGGTTCATAGCTTGCACGAAATGCTTGGTTGTGACTAAATGCATAGAGCGTTTGACAGACTTGACAGCTTTGGGAGTAGCAACAGGACCCGTTGTTT
>JXSR01S035453.1:8671-24918 GCA_000969725.1 Ophiothrix spiculata
TATTTCCATACAGATAACTATCAGTGTGTGCGCTGTGAGACAACCAATTACTGTATAGGCGATGGTTTGCAGAGGCCGTGTGGGCGCTGTGATGACTCGGATGATGACTGCAATAGATCACCTACTGAACACTCTTTTGGCCATGCTTCAGAATGTACTTCATGTCCCATTGGATGGGTAGGTATAGATACCATTTCATGTTTTTGCTGATGGAAACATTTGTACACCTTTCATAGAATGATTATATCAGGTGGATGTAATGACACGATGTCAAGAACTCAAGTGCAAAATCTCAACTTAGATTATTTAAAAAAAAATTGCAGCAAGTACGACCAGCTGATATATGTATCTTTCATAGAATGGTTATGACCCAAATATATACACATGGGTCACAGCTATTACATTACACTGCTTTGGTGCTTGAATGCTTTTTGAGTGGGGAATTCAAATTAATGCCATGAACCATGTGACTAGTCTAGACCAATCGCTAAGGAAATAATCTGATACGAAATCACTTTGACAATGATTTCTGTCGCAAAGGAATAGGTGTTTTAATTTTTATATCTGATGGGAAGTCCTCTATAGACCATATCTGTAATTGACATACTCCCACCGCAGATGGGGTAAATCCACAGAATTGGACGAAACGCCCTACTTGCTCTCGCTCTGAGTTCCGTTCCCCGTCTGATTCAGTGGATTTACCCCATCAAAGGCGGGAGTATGTCAATTATAGATATGGTCTATTGGTCTATTCATTAACACCCTCATCTTTATATCTGATTGTTTGGGTTTGATTCCCTGGCTAGGTCATAAAGAAAATTTGATTTGTTTGATGGTGTTATATAGAAATGTTGAATTTAACTATACACGCTTCACTGCTTGTGGCAAATTAACCTTAACTAATCTCCTGTATTTTATACATGCATAAATAAGTTGTTTGATTTCTACTGCTTCGTATTTCAGACATGTGAAAATGGCTATGCAACACCATGTCCACAGTATACACATGGAAGATGTAACTCAACTGTAAGTGGTTTTTTTTCATGTAAAGAATTGTAAGAAATTGCCACATAATTTACTCAGTTAAATCTTAATGTATATAATGTTATGCTGAGACAAATAAAATACAAGGGTAAATTTATTGATGTAAATTGAACCTTTTCTTGTTTCGTCAATTTTTTTTATTGTCTGATTTTTAATTTCCGTTTTTGTTGATATACTCGAAATGTGCCCCGTTATATCTAAAGGTCTGCGTAGTAAATTACGAGATACGGGCCATTGAAGCTGACGATAGTCAAAAACCTTTGTATTTCATCATATTAATCAGGTTTCAACATCCAAAACATAAGACAAATGTTTTAAAAACCGAGATAAAAAATCCTTTCTCCATTCAAGTTTTACCACAGAAACTTTGAACGTGATTTTCTCAGAAATATAGTTTTCTGAATTGGCCCAATGCCTTCTACCACTTTTGGATGTAACTTTGCAATCGAATATCCAATAACAAAAATCAAGGTGTCATTTTAAAGCTTAATTTAAATATAAATCTTTCAGATGAGTCCAAAAAAATCAATTTTCATTTTGGGATCCTTAAGGTACCTTTCGATATGTTATGTTTCGACATATATAAAGAGGCCAGTGGACACAGAGTAAAATTGTTTTTGTTGACAACATTTTCAACAAAAGGCTTGTTTATGCTAGTCCTACGTCCTAGGTATACACCAAATTTTTACACTATAATTTTTCTTGATATCTTCCAGCATTGTGAGGAATGTACAGTGTGTGATCCAGGGACGGCTTGTTTTGACGGCATTCAATCAATATGTCCGCCGGGTTTCTATTCCGAAGGATCCAATTCGGGTAAGATATAGAAGATGAAATAATAGTCCCATAAATGCAAATAATGGTTCCACCCAAAATTAACCCTAACCCTAATCTTAAACCCTATCCCTAACCCTAAAACTAACCCTTACCATATACCCCTACCGTATACCCCTAACCATAACCTTAAACCCTAATCCTATAATTTTGGATGAGACTTAAAATATGAGGGGGTATCAAAAAAGTTTCAAAGATCACCTAAAAGGGAAAAAACTTTATTAATGAAATTTGGTCAGAATGGTCACTCGTTCCTTCGTACATTCGGGTGAAAAAATAGATTTGTGTATACTTTCTTTGCGGGTTGCGGTAGATGTCTGCAACCTGCCCCTACTAACCACATTAATTGCATGTAGAAAACTGAAGCACTTGGTGTGATTAAATCCATACATTTGATGAACTCAGTAAATCTATTGATGGCTCACCAAAAGTTTACCTGTTTGACACCAAAGGTTAGGGTCTCCTCTTTCCATAGATACCATAATTTTGACAATTAGATAACAAAAGAAGTTATGCTACTTTAATAAACATGGTCTGTATGAAATGTTGATTTTCAGCAAAATACAAATTGGATTTTTTTTTTTGTAAATGAAGAACTACAACGGCGGTCTGTGGACATTTATTTAGTTTTAAGTGAGAGAAATGTGATACTTTGCGCAATTATTTTATAAAGATGCCTAAGGATCATATAATAACATTACGTTCCTGGCCCTATTTCTTCTGGGTGATCTTTTGTCTTGACAGAATTTTGCTTGCAATGTGCTCCAGGCTTATTTATCAGATATCATATCACTTTTGTCTCAACAGAATTCTGCTTGCAGTGCGCTCCTCACTCGTATCAGAATTCATCAGGCCAGGCATCATGTGACTGTTGTCCAGCTGGGTACGAAATTATCGGACTACATATGCAAGCTAAGACGGGATGCGTGGCATGTGAATTATTAGAATACTCAATATGGTTCTCCTTCATGTCCTTGCTTATGTATTTATTAGATATCATATCACTTTTGTGTCAACAGAATTTTGCTTGCAGTGTGCTCCTGGGTCGTATCAGAATTCTTCAGGCCAAGCATCATGTGACTGTCGTCCAGCTGGGTACAAAATTATCGGACTACAGTACTCAATATGGTTCTCTTTGCTTACGTATTTATCAGATATCATGTCACTTTTGTCTCAACAGAATTTTGCTTGCAGTATCAGAATTCTTCAGGCCAAGCATCATGTGACTATAATAGGAGTACAGTAGCTAAGACGAAATGAGTGTCCTTTGAATTATCGGAATACTCAATATGGTTCTCTTTGCTTACGTATTTATCAGATATATCACTTTTGTCTCAACAGAATTTTGCTTGCAGTGTGCGCCTGGGTCGTATCAGAATTCTTCAGGTCAAGCATCATGCGACTGTTGTCCAGCTGGGTACAGGAGTACTGAAGCTATAGACAGAATGTGCGGTCTATGAATTTTTGGAATACTCAATATGGTTCTCCTTGCTTACGTATTTATCAGATATCATATCATTTTTGTCTCAACAGAATTCTGCTTGCAGTGTGCTCCTGGGTCGTATCAGAATTCTTCAGGCCAGGCGTCATGTGACTGTTGTCCAGCCGGGTACTGGAGTACTGAAGCCAAGACAGAATGCGTGGCCTGTGAATTAACGGAATATTCGGTTGGGGATTGTACTCAATGCCAAAGTTGTAGAAGTATTAGTGACTGGCTAAGACGAAATGAGTGTCCTTTGATTTATTGGAATACTCAATATGGTTCTCTTTGCTTACGTATTAATCAGATATCATATCACTTTTGTCTCAACAGAATTTTGCTTGCAGTGTGCGCCTGGGTCGTATCAGAATTCTTCAGGCCAGGCGTCATGTGACTGTTGTCCAGCTGGGTACAGGAGTACTGAAGCCAAGACAGAATGCGTGGCCTGTGAATTAACAGAATATTCCGTTGGGGATTGTACTCAATGCCAAAGTTGTAGAAGTATTAGTGACTGTAAGTTATCTTGTGGTTTGTACATTTCATTGGTTTGGTTTATTTGTTATTTATTTAATAGATTAGCACACACTAAAATATAGAAAAGTGTGAGATATACAATTGACAATTTAATTATTATGTTAAAAATCAAAATTATTGGTTATGTACAGTATTGATCTCAAGGAAAATTGGTATATATATTAGCTGAAGTGTGTCCTAATTTGCTGTTGAAGTGATGTCATAAGTGGACCAATTGTCCTGGAGACCAGTCCAAAATATTGTTGTGCTTCATGGCATCAATTTGAATTCCCCGCTCAAAAAGCACTCAAGAGCCAAGAAAGCATTATGTAATCGCCGTAAGCTTTGTGATTTTGGTATTATTACGGGCTAATATTGTTGCTAACACATGTATAAACATTGAACATAAGTTCATTTGAATATTCAGCAAGATTTGGTACGAAAAATAGTTGAAATATGGTTATATACGCTGTAATGATTCAAGAAATACAAATTATTTATTTTCCCAGGGCTACCGTATCCACTCGTCCAATTCAACTACTCATTCTTTGAATTTAGATCACGTTACAGTTGAGCGCTTTCATACTACCGTGCCAAAAATTGTTAAAATAACTTAAATGAAGTGTCGGTCATAGAGTATGACTATTTGTAAAACTTTTGGAAATGGGGATTTTGTTAATTTAAGGAGATTGTCAGATGGAAAATAGTTGAATTAGACGAGTGAATAGGGTATGGTCATATTGGTTTATGTACTTTAATCTGCCGCTTGTTGCATACTTCAAGATTTACAGAGTATATAGGCCTAACAGTAATTAATTGGACTGCAAAACTAAAATGCAGAGTGCATGGCCACATTGTTTGTAAATGCAACCTCTACTGATAGTACTCTGGATTTTTGTTTACATTGTCCAATAAAGTTTTTATTTTGCCTATAGTTTGCTGCAGTTAACATAGACTATTATGTAACCACTTTGACAGTGAATGATTGCAACCCTGGCACTTTTCCAAATTACAGATGGATGTAAAATACAAATGACCAGTCAATACAAGAATGACATTTTTGATTGATACAGCTTCTTGGCTATATAATTCTATGCACTTTTGGATGTGCTAGATCTCATCTGATGTTTACCTGTGATCTTGTTTTTTTTTGGCAAACATTATTTATTTTAATAATATACCTGATTCATATGCATTATTAGCATATGCAGAAACTTTTAATCCAGGAATTTAATTAGACAACAATGATATATTGATAAAATTTGATGCAAGGGTACGTATTAATCATGACCATCTTTCTCCTAACCTTTAGGTCCCTGCATGAGTACTCCAGGACCATGTGCTGAAGGCGTGCAGTGTGTCAACACAGGCGGCTCTGGAAGCTACCAATGTGTAGGATGCCCTGACGGGACCACAGGGGATGGAATCACTTGTGAAGATATCGACGAGTGTGATTTGGCTAATCCATGCTGGGATACAGGGACATGTGTCAATTTGAATCCCGGATATGAATGCGGAGGGTGTCCTCCTGGTTATGTGGGAGATACGCCACATGGTATTGGGCTGGATCACGCACAGAATAATGTACAGGTGAGTATATAAGCTTATAACCCGAATATGAATGCGGAGGGTGTCCCCAGGTTTTGTGCTCGATGATATTGGGTTAGATCATGCACAGAATAATATACAGGTTATTGTGTAAGCTTATAACTCGCATATGAATGAGGAGGGTGTCCCCCTGTGGGCGATACACTCCATTGTATTATACTGGTTCAATCACAGAATTAAATACAGGTGAGTACGTAACCTTATAACCCAAATATGAATGTGTTAGGTGTCTCCTGGCTATGTGAGCGATACACCACATTTTATTGGACTGGATCCAGCACAGAATGAATTACCCGTAATTATATCCAACATGTGAATATAAGAAGGTTATGTGGACTGGATCATACACAGAATATTTATAAGTGTTGGATTTGATAACCCAAATATGGATATGGAGGTTGATTACCTAGGAGACATATACACCACATGGGTTTTAGTCTAGATCAGGTACAAAATTGGCCAGTGTCTTTCTATATTCCAGATTATTTTTCCAAATCAGCCATTCTAAGCCTTGATTTTATCAAATGTTTAGTCCTACACCCCTTCTATTCACAATCTGTGTGATAATTTCAAATATTCTTCTATTGTTCTTTAAATATATCTGAAACTATTTGTATACCTTTCACACTTCAGTTCTTTTCTCCTTGGGACCCAATTTTTCTTTTTAAATGAATTTTTATTTTTCTCTCTTTTCAGACATGCGAAGACATAGACGAATGTGCCGTAGATAATGGTGGATGTGACGAGACTGCAGATTGCGCAAATACTCCCGGCAGCTATAATTGTGGCTTATGTCCACCCGGTTACCTTGGTAACGGCTATGTAGGCTGCAGCCTTGGGGATTACTGCTCTATGGGGCTCCATAACTGTCATGATAATGCTACTTGTGTATCGACAGGTGCTGGTACATTTGTATGCGAGGTATGTAAATTTGTTCCTGGCAGCTATAATTGTGGCATGTGTCCATCCGGTTACCTTAATTTTTTGGCAATGGCTATGTAGGCTGTAGCTCTGGATTGAGATTACTGCTCAATGGGCTCCACAACTGTAATGCTACTTATGTATCAACATGTGCAGGCACATTTGTATGCGTGGTATGTAAATTGACTGTGACTATTTTGGCAACATTTTGTAAGACTACAGGTATGGCATATAGACTTAAAGTAAGTAGGAAATGTAAATTTAGATAATCGTATAGAGGGGAGATCTTCAAATCTTCAAATGGAACCGCTAGAAGTTCAAAACTATATCAGCGGGTGATGTAGTGGTTGCATGTGTAATTCCAATAGTGCAAGTTAAAAATGCTCAGATATGTACAAGCTAAAAAGACCATGTAAAATTACATGGACCTGAAGATGGGGAGTGCTGCTTCTTGGAACATCCCCACAGATGGTTCTATTACTGCACAGCTTGGTAACAGAGATGTAATGTTTCAATGATGCAAATGTTTAAATTCAAAAGGAAATACTATGATTAAATGATTATAAAGTTGGTAGGTACTTTACTTACAAAATGTAAAAAATCAGTAATTGAAATTGAAATTAATTTATAATCGTGTTCACTGTTAGTGCCTTTAAGAATCACTTTTTTTATCAGTCACTAAATGTCATTTTATGATAATAGTTCTGTTATCCTAATGTCATTTTATGATAATAGTTCTGTTATCCTAATTTATATTTACATTTTGTCTTTTTACAGTGTGATGATGGCTTTGCAGGCAATGGCGTTTTCTGTGGTGAAGACACCGACCTGGATGGACGGCCAAGCGTAGCGTTGTCTTGCAGCGATGATGCGTGTGCAGCGGATAATTGCCCCAATATCCCTAACAGCGGTCAAGAAGATTATGACGTTGATACTTTAGGCGATATCTGTGATTTAGACGATGATAATGACAATCTGTATGATGACAATGTAAGTTCGTCATGTGAGTGCAAGAAAGTCATATCTGCAATAGCTGCCCTAAGTTATATTTATTTCACACCTTGTCACAAGAATGTGAAATATCCCTCAAAATGTCCCTGTCTTATGTCAGTGGCTCTTGAAATGGTACCCTCACCTGAAGAACCATGGTGTCACATGTGCAATCAAAATTTATGACAAATGGCAGCTATTGCATATACGACTTTCTTGCACTCACATATCGAGTTGTGTTAAAAGTTTCTGATTTCTCACAGCATAAGAAATTTTATCAATATTGGTTAAAACTGGTCAACAACACTTATTTTTTATTCCGAATATTTCAGTGATACCCATCACTGTCCTCAGTGGTCTAATTCTGAGTTCCACCTGATCCTCCTCTGAATCTTGTAGTAGTGACAGTAATTCAGAAAAAAATCATAAATAGATGAAGGGTTTGACCGCCACCTCCGGTCTCCATTTAGAGTGGGGCTGGTCTCTTTCTTGATGTAATAGCCTCTATATTTTGCATGGTAAAAGGTAATCCTCCCTGAATTGCACAGAAACATTTTAAAGATCTGGTTCATGTTCGGAATTCTGACCATGTTCCGCTATGGCAGAGAAGAGAGAAGTGTTTTTTCTCTTTCAGCCGCTCACCTAAAACTTGTTTAGTTTCTCCTACATATTCTTTGTTACATCTGCTACATGGAATCAAATAAACCACTTTAGTCTTTTCCAGTGGCGTAGCCGGGTTTTCGAAACTGGGGGGCCACAATATGAAGATGAACCGACAGAATTGTATTGAGTGCTGTATCGCCGGCCGGTCGGCTCAACTTTACCGACGGGCGCTTTTTTTAACCGACTGACGGGTCATTAATGGGCGCTCTAGCTACGCCACTGGTCTTGTCCTTAGGTGCCATGAGAAGTTTGCGTAGTTTGCATGGTATGTGGCAAACTGCATATGAAACACATAAGTTTTGAACACTTGTTGTAATCATTCACATTCAGAAGCCCTTTCTACATAAACAAAAGATTTTTTGTTGAGGTATCTGAAGATGGTGAAATATTTGATTGAGTTGAATTATGTTCTTTTGTAGCACAGGCTATTTTAAAACTCTAGTCTGAATATCCACAACGTTTTAAAGCAAGTTTCATGTTATACTTAAAACATTTTCGGACCTGAAACTTTTCAGCTTTTCAGCTGATTTCAACTCTTTTTTGTGATAAATCTACCAAATTTAAGTTCTTTGGTGCGGAATTGGACGGTTTTTAGCTCTCTTTTTGAAGATTCAGTTTCAGGTCTGCAATTTGCACACATCTAAATTGATGATTAAGGTCTAGGCCATGCATTGCTGTCTTTTATTGCTTATTCATTCCGTTATTGTGAATATTATTTATTTGTTTATTTTCATACTCCAGGATAACTGTCAGTTTTCCAGTAACCCAAGTCAAACTGATACAGATAATGACTCTGTAGGGGATGACTGTGATAACTGTGGGTCTGTGTCTAATGTTGATCAGTTGGACACAGATGGAGACGGGGATGGAGATGAGTGTGATAGTGATGACGATGATGATGGTATGTATCTATACTTTGATCAACACTAAATAGGCAGGAACTATGAAGCTTTTCTTCATCCGCAAGTAAATGTAATCGCAGTTACGCGCACGCCGTAGATACTGATGCGCGAGTCACATGTGCAACATGAGCTGCGTCTCCTGCAGTTATACTGTGTCCAGCTACGCACATGCTTATCTGTATATATAGATTCACTATGTGAAGAGGCCCGCCTATTTGGTGTTGATCAAAGTATTTGTGTTCAATCTGTATTATGTGAACTCTTCTGTTTATGATAATGAGATATCTGCCCTTTATTAGTAACCTTATATTGCCAAATACTGCGACATGTTCTATCTTGTACATTTCACTCTTAGGTGAGGCAGATAGCAGTAATTCCTGCCCTTGAGTATTCAATACCTGTGACACTGACATGTTCCTACTACAGTGTTCCTAGTACATGTCACCCTTAGGCGAGGCAAATGGCAGTGATTTTTGCCCATTGGGTATTCAATGCCTGTGACACTGACATGTTCTTTACATTTCACCCTTAGGTGAGGCGGATGGCAGTGATTCCTGCCCTTTGGTATCCAATGCTGGTGACTCAGACTCAGACGGAGATGGCGTGGGAGACGCGTGCGATAATTGTGTAGATACCAGCAATGCTGGCCAGGCTGATGCTGATCAAAATGGCTATGGCGATGCGTGTGATGTGATTGGTGCCATCAATAAAGACAGGTGAGTGTCTTGTTTCAATAATTAACATATATATCGAGGGTTGAGAGCCTCAAGACCGTATCTGCATTTCAACAATCCTGAGAGTAAAAGAATTTCAAGACCCAAAATGTCCAAATGTGTGACAGTTCATTCATCTTAAATGCACTATTAGATCTTCAAACATTTTGTTTTAGTGATTGTTGACTTATATGGCCTTTGGCTTTCAGCTCTCGATACGCATTTTTGCCTTTTGGGAAGACAGAATTGTTCTGTTTGATGTCAAGGATAACCTGAAGAAAGCTTCTATGGACAGCAAAACTGGGAAATTAGAAATATTTTGGATACATGGTAAAAAACATAAATTTCCGAAGAAATTATTTGAATGGAAACAACTGAGAACCAAACAAAAAGATAAGAAACTAGTCGTCATGACAAAATTAAAACGTACTGTAAACGCCAATATTTTCGCGCTCAGTTATTTTCGTGGACGGCCAATTTTTGACCTTTTTCGCGCGTTTTTATTTTTGCGCACGTGAACATTGGCCGAGTATGGAATTTCCTTTATAACATTTACACATTAATTTTCGCAGTGCATTTATTTTCGCGCTAACCCAATTTTGCGCGAAAATCCCGAAAATAAATGTAGCGCGAAAAATACCACTTCTACAGTACCATATATATCATAGCTGCCCAGCACTTAATTCTAGATGAAACATCCACACATGGGACAAACAACTTTTTATGATTTTTGAAGTGTGAACCCTTACTTAAAGCAAAGTTTCTTGCCCAAGACATAGGAGATGTAACGCTGTTGGTAGGTCTCAAACCATTGAACTTTGATTATGCACTCTATCCACTCCCCAGCTGTATAAAGGCATTTTGTTTTTATATGAAGAGAAGTCCCACACAGATTGGGTCCTGTTCTTCTAATTACATGATCAGCAATTATATTTGTGATTACTTAATTTATGCAGGGACGGTGACAGTATTCTTGATTTAGATGACAACTGTATAGATATACCTAATGCAGATCAGACAGACACAGACTCAGATGGCACCGGTGATCTGTGTGACGATGATGATGATGGTGACGGTGTCGAGGACATCAGTGACAATTGCCCATACAGGTAGGGACATTTGATTAAGGTGACAAGTGTATAGATATATCAAATGTAGATCATAGGCACTCAATCTTACGTAGTCACCAATACTTTGGTGATTTAGCCAAGTGAAGTAGCCAAGTTTAAGTTGCCATTAGTACATCTGGCATTGTTGTTCAAAATGCCAATAGACATACCCAATTTACTAACCATGCCAGGTGACTTATTGGCCACCTAGAGAATAAATACTGACAACTTCAACTCGTCATGTGAGTGCAAGAAAGTCTTATCTGCAATGGCTGCCCTAAGTTATATTTATTTATGCCTTGTCACAATAATGTGAAAAATCCCTCAAAAATATGATTAAAGTTGCCTATCGTGGAGTATATTTGTAAACCTAATTTTTTCTGTTTTCCAGGTCCAATGCAGGTCAAGGTGACTCTAATGGGAATGGTGTCGGCGATACCTGCGAGTCTGACTACGATGGAGATGGTGTTGATGATATCGATGATATATGCCCGAATAGTAACAATCTGCATACAACTAATTTCAAGCCATACATTTCAGTAGAATTAGACCCATCGATTACTAATGCAACTAGCCCAAATTGGATTTTAACTGACAATGTATGTAATGGAGCAATTTTGCTATTTGTGTGGTGCTCTGGCAAAATGAGCGGAAAGTCACGATTTTCAAAATTGAGTTTATGACGTATTTTAATTCTCTATAATCTCAGCTTTTAAATGATATATAATATGTCATACTCTCTTTCTACATCTTCATTTAGAGATCAAAATACAAGGCAGTCCACTCAAAATCTGGCAGTAAAAAATTGTCGCAAATCAATTTTAAAGTTACTGAATACTATAGTGTATGATAGCAAAACGTGATCAATTACCCATGAATAATTGCACTTTCCGGCATAATTGACCTTCAAAATGCGAGGTATAGATTAACACTTATGCATTAATACGTTTTATGTCAAAAAACAAAATTTGATTTTTCACCATATTTTTACTTTGGCAGCCATTTATTCAAAATATTCAATCACGACTTTCCGCTCATTTTGCCAGAGCACCACTCATTTAGTCTGTATTTATTATATCCAGATTCAATTTTGAGGCATCCAGCTGGAGGGGGGGGGGGGGCACTGAACTGTCTTGATTTCTGAACGGGGTGGGGGGGGCCTTATGAACAAGAATTGACCTTCATTTTTGAAAAGGGAGTTTAGAGAACTAAAATAATCTGTAAGAGCTAAATTTGGTGATTAAAAACAGTTTCTGAAATTTTGCTGGAGATGGGAGTCTTTAAAATTGAAATTGATCTTTAGTGAACTAAAAAGACTGCATGAAATTGAAATGAGAAAAGAGGGTCTTGATTGCTGCATATCGGGGTGCACCCGCTAGTCCGACACTGCGCTAGTCAGACTACACAATTTTCCTATACCTTAGAGATGCGCTTGTCAGAAAATGAAAACCACTGCTCTAGTCAGAACTAGCGCATTGTCGGACTAGGGCCGTGTATTTCATTTTCAGACTAGCGCATTGTCGGACTAGCACCGTGTATTTCATTTTCGAACTAGCGCATTGTCGGACTAGGGAAGTGTACCCTGCATATCTAGGTCAGTGCCCCACAGTCAACCTGGTATGTTTTCATGGAATTGAAGAAGTAGTTTCAATTCAATCAATTGATATATAAGCTCTTTATACCATGTATGTGTGAAGACTGAAATGTAACTCATGTACATGCGGAATAAATAAAAACTTACCCCACAATTAAGAATTGAATTTGTTAAAAGACTTCCAGTTTTTGATATCAAAAATGAAATATCATAAAACTATTTTTTTTTAATGTAAATGTTAACTTGACCTATCCTATTGTAATAATATGAAAGTTCACACAAGAAGTAAATTTACTCACCTTGAGGAGCTTTCAATCCGCTATTGCATTGGTCATTTTTCAATTTGACATTAAGGGACGCTATTTGGATAAGTTTGAGATGGTAGCCTGATCTTGAAGGGTTACACATCTCAAAAGATGGTTGTACATACTGGTGACTGGCAGATGGTAACTGGTATCGGCTTCCGTCTCGGTTGAGAAAGCTTTTTTTGACCCTGACGTGGGCTGCCTCTCTGACACATCTTGGTCCTTGTCAATGATAATACATTTTAATGTTTTCACAGGGCAAGGAAATAGGCCAAACAGCAACCACCGATATGCCATCTATGCTAATTGGTAATGAGGCTATAGGATCTATGGACTATACTGGCACATTCTTTGTGAATGGTGACACTGGGGATGATTATATCGGAATTGTGTTCGGTTACCATAGCAACAGGAAGTTTTATGTGGTGATGTGGAGGAAAGAGAATGAGAACTGGAATTCCTACTATGCTGGCATAAAAGGAGTGCAAATCAAGGTATGAGGAAAGAGATTCCAGAACATGGTCATTTGTTTTATATCCTGGCCACGACTTAAATTTGTCTTTTTGGTATTGATGCATTTGAACAGTATTATATAGAATACATTGATATACCATGTTCAGCATATATTATGTAAATCTAGGCAATTAGAATTACTTACTTGGAGCAACCAACGTTGCAAGCGAAACCATCGCCCTTCAGATGGGTTGTGATGCAGACCTTTTGGGACAGATTTGAATACTGCCAATTTTATCTCTTTAAAGGAATAAAAATGGCCCCAAGTCCATGATCTCCTCACGAGTTGCAATGCAAATCTTAGTTTTAAAGTTATTAGCTTTTAAAAATGTGCAGTAAGTTTTGAACACCCTGTATATATTAGCTGAATATCATCATCATGAGAAATATCTTTTCCTTTTTTTTATAAAAATTGCTTGGGCCAATTCTCATATCGTTTGGGAGCATTAACTACAAACCAATATAACACACAACACACAATAAAAAACAGTTATTGTTATTGTCATTGATTGCTATCATTTCGAATGGTTGTCAGTACAATTTTAACATTACTACCATCAATCAAACCAAATACATGGATATTTGTTCTCATCTTTATTCCCTCAATAGAAAGTGGACTCTTCTACAGGCCCTGGGCAGACACTTGGTAATGCAATATGGCATTCATACTCTACTACAGGCCAGGTTGAGCTGCTATGGCATGACCCATTGATGCAGGGATGGGAGTACAAGACAGCATATAGTTGGCATCTCACACACAGACCCTCTATTGGCCTCATCAGGTAAGACAGGATAGTGGTGGTACATATATTTTCTAAAATTATACAGACCTCCCTCCTGTAATGACCCAGGGCCATTGTTTATTCATTATTCGCACACTCCGCGTTTCATTTTGCCAATCAGAACGCATTGTGCAAAGTACGCGGAGTGGATTGAAAATTCACAATTCACTCTACGTTTTGCATTTCAGTTCGACTGATGGGCATTTAGTGCCAGTGCGTTTGAATGTTACATTGTTTTGTCAGGTGATGATTAGCATAGTTTTGAATTTTGATGCCCATATAAAATTTAAGCCTCATTTCTTTTCTCAAAAGATGCAATTTTTCTGTTGTGTATGAATAAGGTTAATTAATTTTTATTATGCTCGTAAAATGAGACAAAATAGAAGAGAATTCAGACAGTCAGAGTGGTGAATGTGAATGATCATTTTTTTATAATGTTTAGAAACATTCTCTATTATACATAATATGATAAAATATTGATAAGTTTGCAGGAAGACTATCGTTGTGGAAAAGAATTGATCACTAATCAGCAACTGTGTCTACATGTTTTTATCACATTTGGGCATCTGTGAATCTCTAAAGTGAACCATATATTGTAGGGATGGTTCATCCTACATATATATAATTAAATCCCCCTTTACCCATTACCTTTAACTGTATTCGAGGGGGTATCAAAAAGTTTTAAAGATCACCCAGAAGAGAAAGCTCTATATCAATGAAATTTTATCAGAATATTGACTTGTCCTTATGTACATTATGATGCAAGGTTGGTCTTGGAAGTATTTTTACTTCCATTACATATGGCAAAAAGTGCCAGCAGCCTGCCCCGCTTACCAAATAACCTGAATGGAGGAAATTTGAAAATGTGGCATAATATAGTTCCTGCATTAAAGGGTTGCAGTGTGCAACAATTCTATAATGACGTACCTAAAGTCTGATCAAATATATCGAAAATCTGTCAATAAATGTCGTCTCAGTGACGTAATAAAGCATGTCTGGTCTAAAACTGTTGATTATCAGATAAATACAAAATAGATTTTTCTTTATAGAAGATCTCTACAATTGGTGGTCTGTGGACAGCAAGGAAGTTATAGGGGGGAATACGGATTCGGCCGCTATCTTTGTCGCTCATGGAGCAGAGTTATTGTACCTCCGGATATATTCGGAATTGACCCGATATCCAGGCAGATCGCGTAAATCTTCACCTGACGCATATACCGCGTGTGCATTTTGTTTCACGCGCAAACCGTGTCTGCGTTTCATGTAGCGTGGATTGCGACTTGCTCTGATTAAAGTACGCCAATTTTCCCGCTAATCCGTAGCGAAGACTCTCGAAGTGTTGCACGCGGAGTCGTAAAATGCCGGAGGTACAATAACTCAGCCTCCATGAGCGACAATCCAAGATGGCTGCCGTCCCATAGGATTTACACGGCGGGAAATCAAAATGGCGGCCGAATCCGTATTCCCCCCTATAACTTCCTTGGTGGACAGTCAGTTGTAAGTGTGAGAATTGTGTTACTTTACATAGTGACTATCATAGATGCCTTAAGGATTGCATAATGGAGTTTTGTTCCCGACTCAATAGACCTTTTCAAAATCCATTCGGAAATCTTCGGAACATTGATAACATGGCCTTTTTAACAACCGATCACGAACGAGCTCATTAGCATATAAGTTTTTGTACACAACATTTTCCAGAATTTCTTTCGCTTTTTCAGTGCAATAAAAATGAATAGAACAGACCCATACATTATTAGGTACACTAATTCTGAACAACTTTTTGCTGATGGTACCATAAGCTCACCAACACAAACAGTGAAATTTCCATTTGAAATAGGCTGATTAAGCTTAAGATTTCAAGTCACATCAGGGTGAACACACTAAAAGTGACTCTATAGTGCTAACGCTAATTACAAGTTTGAATTTGTACGCAACCAGCTAACGAGAATGCGAACTTAACATTCTGATTATTGTGTTGAAGAGTCATTTTTTCTGTTGTCAATTGCCAAAAAGTGTAAAATCAGCTTCGGAAATTCTTGGAAAGTTTTTTGAAAGGGTCTATTTCTTCTGAGTGATCTTCCAGTTTTTTTGATAACCCTAATGATAGAATGCTTAACCTATATCCAGAAATAAACAGATCAATCTATCTACATTATGACCAATTTATATGATTACAATTATTTTTGTTGTAGGCTTGTGATCAAGACAGGAGCTGATACTTTTGTGGATTCGGGGAATATTTATGACACCTCATATGTTGGTGGTCGACTTGGTGT
>JXSR01S035453.1:25619-37153 GCA_000969725.1 Ophiothrix spiculata
TTTTAAGCAAAACCATCCATCAAATTTCATGTTTTTTGTTAGTGTGGGTGCCTTTTTCAATAATGTTTCAAAAAGTATACAATTCATTAAATTTGAGTGTTTTTTCTAACCCTAATTTTTCACAAAATTGTGATATTTTGTTGAGAATATTAGGATAGGTTTGGGTTACCCCATGAAACATTTTTAGGCATAAGTCTCAATGTAGAAAATAAAGTTGCAAATGAAAAAAAAAAATCGAGAAACACATGTGTTTGACCTGACCCACATTTTATTTGTTTTTCAGAACCAATCAAGCTTTAGAATTTGATGGAGTAGATGATCATGTTATCCTTCCAACAATTCAGAATCTAAGTATCACCAACAGTTTTACTCTTGAAGGCTGGATACGCCCTCCTGAAGGATATGCCAGTACCAAACTGCCGATAATGTGCACATTGGAGAGCACGCTGTGTGTTTACATGGAGGAGGGGTAAGTGCAGGGGGATTGGAGGGGGATTGGGGAGGAGGGCCCTCCTGCAGGACAAACAAGCACCAAACTACCTGTATTGTGTACACCGGGGAGAACATTGTGTGTTTACATGGAAGATGGGTAAGTGTAGTGCACTGGGAGGGGATGGGGGTGAGGTCCATCCTCTTGAAGGATAAGCAAGCACCAAAGTGCCTGTATTGTGTACACTGGAGAGCACATTGTGTGTTTATATGGAGGATGGGTAAGTGTAGTGCAATTGGAGGGGGAGAGGAGGGGAGGGGTCCATCCTCTTGAAGGTTAAACAAGCACCAAGGTGCCTGTATTGTGTACACTGATGGAGAGCACATTGTGTGTTTATATGGAGGATGGGTAAGTGTAGTGCCCTTGGAGGGGGAGGGGTCCATCCTCTTGAAGGTTAAACAATCACCAAAGTGCCTGTATTGTGTACACTGGAGAGCACATTGTGTGTTTATATGGAGGATGGGTAAGTGTAGTGCACTGGGAGGGGGAAATGGGGAGGAGCAACATTGCAAACTGCTTGTATTGTGTGCTAACATGGAGGATGGGTAAGTGCATTGCACAACAAAGATCCTTATAAATGATAGTTCATGTTCTAAAAGTGCTTTTTCAAGAAAAAACACATGCCATTTTTCATGTTTATTTTGTCCTTCATGTTAAAGAATCACGCTAAAAGTAGTGGTGGGTTATAAAATGGTGATGTTTCAAATCACTTAGGGTAAAAGCTCATTTGATGCAGTATGATCTCCTGATCATTTTTTTATTGAAATCGGCCAAAAAATGAGACAGTGCGGGCCGAAAAACCATTTTCGAGGAGGGGGGGTCAGAGGGGGGGGGGGGGTCTGAAAATGTGAAATGTGACCATTGCTGGAATTCTATTCCATATTTTAGCAATGTTGGGGTGTATACTTAGGTCAAAGAATCCATTTGTACAAGTTTTGTCAACATCAGAATTTTCGTGTGTGTAAAAACAACCATTTTAGGTCAAATTAGGCTATGAGGGCGCTTTTGCCAATATAATGAATGTGGACATTCCCATTGCGATAATTTGAACGTCAAACAAGAGATTATCATTGATATTATCTGCTCAGCAAATTTGAGCTCTCTAAACAAAACGGTTTGGTCGTGGCACCAATTTAAGTGAAACACAGAACTACGCAATTTGTGCCATAGGTTTGTGTGTGGTTCAACTTTTGTTCCCTGTTTTTTCAATGGAGGCGTTTTCAAAAGTAATAAAATGGTACCACGAGCAAACGAATCAAAGCAACATGCTGAAACTTTTAGAATATAATAGGGGAATGTTTATCTTCAATTCTACCTCTTAAATGTTTCAAAATGAGTAACGCTAAGGCGTGGCCAGCAAAGCGCCCTCGTGGCTTAAATTTGCACAAAATGGCGGATTTTACGAAAACAAAAAATCAAATTCTGTCAAGAATGTGAAAAATGGATTCCTTGACCTCAAAAACATAAATATGCACCCCAACATGGTTAAAATATGTTATAGAATTCAAGCAATGGTCAAATTTCACATTTTCAGACCCCCGCATCTGACCCCCCTCCTCAAAATTGGTTTTTCGGCCCGCACTGTCTCATTTTTTGGCGGATTTCAATAAAAAAGGTGTCAAAATGATCAGGAGATTATCATACTGCATCAAATGAGCTTTTACCCTAAGTGATTTGAAACATGACCCCTTTTTGACCCCTGTATAACCCACCACTACTAAAAGTTATTTCTCCTAGACATATCTGATCTCCCTATATTTACTTGGGTATATATGAAATTGTCTGGTCACACCTGCTTACAAAGTTATCCCCTGCTCTGCTTGTTCACGGAATACAGGCAAATAGTTTGGGTCTGGTGCCATATCCCATGAGGCCGACAGGCTGAATGGAATATGGCACCAGACCCTAGATATTTCCCATATTTTGTAAGGACAAGCAGGGGGGGGGAGTGATTAAAAGGATTGAAGTGTACATGATTTTTGTGATCTTAATGGTTGAAAACAATAATAGTTATATAGTCTTGTAAATAAAGCATTGAAAACACCCAGTAACACCTGTGCCACGCACTTGTTTGGATATGCGCATATTGATCTGAGCGTGCACGCTTGCATTGAGACCTCTATGTAAACGCTGTATTACATACGCAACACACTCTTACACAGCAGCTTAATTAATAATAAGATAATTAATTAATAATTATCAGTTCAATGAACAACTAGCAGTATTGAGATTCTGACGTAAGAGTCATGGAATATATGATACATATACAGGGCTTGGTTTATTTTTTTTTCTGAAAACCATGAATATAGGTTTTGTCTAAAATATGTTTGACGAATGAGATTACATAAATCATATACACTAAAGGAATAATACTTGACCCCTTTACCTAGGGGTGCATCATCATTAGCCAGGGAGTCTTGTGGCTTATTACATGGTTTATTACCTTTTTTCTTAGCTCCGTGAAAGGCAGTGTTGGCAGCTCTACTGTGAATAGCACGTCTGAGATAGCAGAAGCAACATGGACACATATTGCATTGAGGCTGGATGCTCAGAGTAAGGAATGAAAATATAATGGTTAAAGGGGATTTGGACAAAATTTCGAAATTTTATTTGTGAATAATTTACAAAAGGGGTTTTCTCTAAGATACAAATACTCCATTTATTTTCTTGAAAATTTAGTATTTGGTAGATTTATTTGTGCTGATAACGATTCAAAAATAAAAAATATAGGTCACCGTGCTCGTTTTTGAGATAAAGGCATTTCAAAAAGTACATATTTTCAAAAAAAAAATTACCCGATTAACCATACAAAGTATAGGGAAAACTTCAAAATGTTGATCATTATGTGCTTGTAAAATAGTAAATCCTCCATTTATTTTTTTAATTTTTACATCTATTTTATGTTAAAGCACTTTTTGCGCTCTTCAAAATACTGAAATAAAAAAATATGGTCACCTGGTTAGTTTTCAAGAAAAACGGCAAAAACTGGCATTTTTAAATAAAATTTGATTACTTTGATGGCACATCTGCGCCTGCATGCGTTTAGTGTGCATTGAATTTGCGCACGCAAAAAGGATGCAAACATTTTTTTGATTTTTTACTTTTTATGAAAAAAATCGTTATCCCGCAGTCGTAAGCAACTATATCTCAGAGAAAACCCCTTAATACATTAGAAAATAACAGTTAATTACCAAACATAGGGACAATTTTGATCAAAACCTTCAGAAAAGTTAAGAAAATCAACAAACATTTTGTTTGTTGATTTTGGGTATGAGGCTATTCTCTAAACTTATGTATTGATGTTATATATCAAGAAAGAGGCAAAGATTTGTTTGTAGAACATTCCTTCCACATCATAGATTGCAGATGAATCAAAAGGAATTTGGAGTTTGTATTATATCTCCTGAAAAAAATAACTCTAGGGGCAGTATATATCGTTGTCAACAACGATAAATGAAAATGAATGATTATTGATATAATTTTTATAGGGTTAGAATTTTACAATGCAACTGTGCATGCTGCCATTATTGCCGCTAATACTTCAAATAATACAAAAATTTCAAAATGTTTGGGGATGCTGCTGAACTTGTCCAATGCCCCTTTAACCTTATTGGCCAAACAAAAATGTATTGGACTGTGAAAGCAAAAATCCCTATTGTTTGAAAATATTTTTTTTCGACTTTTGAAAAACTATCGCACACATTAAAACTAATGCGCGCTGGAGCTTTGAGACAAACAATTCATTTTAATTGGCCTAAGCTAAAAACAGAATTTTGAGAACTTGGGATAAAAGCAATGGATTATTGGCTATATAGATTGTTGATTTAGTAGTTGAAATTGTTCATTGAATCGTAAGCAAATATTTATGGCGTGTTTTGTGATAAGGATTTCTGCTCCAGTGTTGACACTTGGTAGTGCAGTTGAATGGACCAAACCATTACATTTTTCTTTCAGATGAACAGCTCACCATAATTGTGAATGGCACAGTAGAAGACACTGCTGTTGGTGTACAGGCACTTAATTGGGTAAGTTGTTGCTAGGAAAAAGTTAGTTTTGGGCCAAAAACAGACCCATCAAAATACCACATTTTGCAAAGAAAAAGGAACCATTGAAATACCAGACAGCCTGATTTTGCTACCCAAGTTTGCGGCACATCCCCGTTATCACTTTTGTACTAAGTTCCGCCCCCCCCTCCCCCCGGGTTTTGGGCTACTTGCTAATATCCTTCAAAACTAATGAGTCGATTTGAAAATTAGAAAATTATCCCTAAAACTCTCTTTGTAGATGACCTTAAAGGTGTAGGTTCCTATCTTAGCATGTGTAATTTAGTTTTAACTGATTAACCTTGACCTCTGAAATGCATATTGTGAAATTTTGACCTCAGCTTGCTTCTTGTTTTCTCTTGAGAGGCAAAGAAAGTATGCAACCCTGGGGATGAGGCAGTTAGGAAAATACAAAAGAAATAGAAAATAGGTATACCAATAATTTTACATTCTATGCAGTATCTCCGATAGTATAAAGAATTTGGAGGTGAAATTTTGGATTTACAACCAGAAAAATATGGGCTTTGATATGGTATCAAAAAATATACTACTTCCGGTTGAGCCCAGGTGGATGGGATTGAGAATGTGATCGGAACATACACATTTAACAATGTGTAAACAAATGTGGCAAAATTATTAGGTTCAAGTTAAAAATTGCATTTTTGCCTGTTTTTGTTTTCAAAAGTGCAGGTTTAAACTCAAAATCTAAATATAAAGAGATAGATATGTTTCTTGTGATTTTATTTTAAAGGGAGTGTTATACCATTATTTTACTCTTACTCTATTATAATTTGTGCCACTGAAATGTTTAGTTGTTGTAAGAGATTAACCTTTCAGAACACTTACTATTTGACATAGTAGTTGTACTTCAGATATTTACATTTATAAATTAAGTTAACGGTACATAAAACCTTTGTTACAATATTGCAAATATAGATAAACATTATAATTAAGCTTGATAATTTAATTCTTAGATAACTCTAGAAGTTCAAAAATAATACATTCCTGTTGCAACAAAATGAATTGAAGCTTTTTCGCAAGAAAATCTTTCCATAAGTCATTAAAGGAGCTTGATCTGTTTCATTTTTGACTTCTCTTTGTGTATTCAATTGAAGATTTTTATACCTCAAGAAAGCTTACACATACATTAATTTATCACTCAGTAGATAGAAATACAACAATTTCATTGGTTAATAAATGAAAAGGATATTTCCGTATCGTATCATAACTTCAGAGTTCTATATGATACGAAATCCTTTATGTGATACGAAAACTCGTATCATACAGCTCTTTCACCAGTCCAAATCGTATCGCTTTCGGAACATGATAGCTGTATTACAAAGCGCGCGCAGCTGCTGTGCGTCCGAGACTAACAGCCACGCGTTGTCCTACACAATGCCGATAGAAACGACGCGCATATCTGTCAATCAAACCCGGGCAATTACAAATCTAAAATTGATTGCAATGGATTTTTCCTAGTATTTTCAAATTTTTGCTATCAACGTTTGTCTTTACTGAGTGATAAATTCGTTATCCCCTGTTTGTTCTCATGCAATACGAAAAATATTAATGGTTTGAGTTCGTATCACACTCGGCTTTCAGCCTCGTGTGATACGAACCCAAACCATTAATATTTTCTCGTATTGCCTGAACAAACAGGGGATAACTAATAGTGTTACAAAATTATTTCAATGTTTAAAATACTATATTTATATACAGAATGCAATTGAAACAGATGCACATATTCATAAATCCTGTAAAAATTGTACCATCCAAAGTATTTTTATGTTCACAATTTTTACTGATATCCCAGAGCTTCTCAATAATTTTGGACCTTTGTGAACAAAATTATCCCTTTTTAATGGTTTCTTGCATATGTTTTTTTAACCCTATTTAATGCAACCCCCCTGAATTTCGTGCCATATGGCACGAAATTGCTTTTCATGCTGTAGCAACAATATCTAGACATGTGAAATCAAATACAGTGCTCAGAATGGTTGATTTATGACCCCAAAATAGAAATACATTCTTTTTACCCAATTCTATCTTTAAAGCATGATTTAATGGCTTAAATGGCCTGAAAACATGACATTTTGTCAAATTTTAGGCCAAAATTTAGCTCAAAAATTGAGACAAAAACTGTCATAAAATTATGAAATGTTTATCAAATAAAATAATTTCATTTGATTTGAAGAGATAATTATACTGGCTTCCTCAATAGAACCTAAAAATATATACTTTTTGAACATAAGTAGCCAAAATACTGACTTAAATTTATGAAAAATTAGTTTTAAACAAGAAGCTCATTTATTATTCATTAGCCAATTTGCATATGATGTGCATAATTGATAATGCATCCTCATTTTCAGAAAGCTGAATATATCCAGTGATGTGCCACTTCCAATACCATTACAAACGAGTCTCATTAAAAACACGTCATATAGTTCCTACTACCCAGTGCACACAATTCATGCCATTTTGGGGCAAGTTAAATAGAGTTAATAGTTTCTTGCATACATTCTTATTATCGAAGTCTGTGCACTTTAACCTGTAATATTTAGTAACTGTAGCTGTTGATTAAAAAACGCTTCCCAGTCAAAATCTCCCGAACCTTCACCAGAAATGGCAGGCTCCAAGTAATCCCTGGGCAAATTCTCTCTGGGCAAATGATCAAAGCAATTCAGAAGAATCTTTGTAATAGGCGTATTCCAGAATTGCGGTTGAGCCAATAGGAACGCTGTGTCCTCGCTAACCCTGAAATCATCCTTACTATCGCAGGATCTCGAGTTTGACCCGGACAAAGAACACTGTATTATGTGTGGCGAGATGAAAACTTTGGTGCATTGACAATGGCTCTTGTTGTCTGAGGATAATATCCAGTGAGAATCGTGATTTCCTATGTAGCGCAATTTCAGGAAACACACATGGTTGCATTGCATGATGGGAAGAGTAAGCAAGAGCCATAAGTGAAATCCTGTCATTATCTTGGTTACCATAGTGACATAATTTTGCATGGTTTTTGTTTGTATGATCAGTCAAAGTATAATGGTTGAAATATTTCCGAAGAGATTTGCTCTTGAGAAAAATTTGGTGATGAATTTTATGACGTTCTTAGTTTGTAAACAATTTAGCCAAAATATGCTGTCTAATCTAAGCTGAATTTTACGACTTGTGGCTAGCTGTCAATAGATATTTACCATGCGGTTGAGAAATAATTCTTAAAATTCATCTTCGAAGAGAATTGCAACAGTTGATTCCAATTTTTGTCTGATATATATTTGTTCAAAACAAACTTTAAACAGCTTCAGTACAAGCCTTCACCAGCACATATGATCTTCTAAATGTTTACGAGTCTTTCTCTTAAGTATTATGCAAGATTGTCATTTTTTTTTATTTGACTTACCAAGTTGTATTACTATTGTTGTTTAGTCTGATCATATAGTTAAGAAATACCTCTTGTAATCCATCATATAGACCCAGAGCAATAATCTCTTTTGCTTCTGAGTAAGACTAACCATGTCAGCTGAATTTTATGACTTCCGAGTTTTGTAACCACTTCTGCCAATACATGTAGTTATAGTCTTACCATGTGGTTGTGAAATACTTCTTGAAATTCAGCTCTGCAGAGAATTGTCAAAATTGATTCCAAATTTGTTCTGATATTTGTTTAAAAATTGTCAACACTCAACTCCTCTAAAAGCCTTGACCAATGTATATGATGTGTATGATAAAAAAATGTTTAGGATAAGAGTCTTGCTCCAAAGTAAATGAAATTATGTAAGCTTTTTCTTGCTGACTTCCCACGTTTGTAACCACCTCTGGTAAAATATGCTGTTTTTAAAACATATTGTTTTAGTCTTATTATATGGCCGAGAAATGGTTCCTTCACAAGACTGTTAGCCGCAAGATGTATATTCTTTGTTGTTCCTGACCAAGTTGAACTGTGCAGTCTGAACTTTATACTAATATTAAACGACTAGCTCATGATCATCAAGATGAATGATAGCAAATGATCTTGCTCCTGCATGATATAGACAATCTGTACAAACAAAATTTTTACAATATCAAATTTTTGATTTCTGCTAAAATGTGCTGCTTATTCTGATTATATTGAATAAATAATTCTTGTTATCCATCACAGCCACGACATATTCTTCTTGCTGCTGAGTGAGACTATATACCCATAACTGTAGCTAAATTTTGTGTTGTCCAAGTTCTGAAACCATATCCTCTGCAAAAACCTGCCGTTTAGTCTTATCACACGGTTAATAATAAAGTCCAAGTAATTTGTGCAATCCGTAAAATCCTATATGCCTGCAGTCACGTTCTCCCTCTGCCATTAGTTCATTTAAACATATAAGAAAAACTTTTAGAGGGGTGTGTTTTGAATGCTTAACTGTTATTGGCTGTATAAATAAAATTTTCATGATATTAACCAATAAGAAATAATTTAAGAAGTTGGTTTTGAATGGAAAGTGTTCATTTATTGTCTTGATAAAAAAATTGATAGTGTCACATCTTACAAGGTTAATTTAATTAAGATTGGTCAATTAATTGCTTAATTAGACCAGTTGATTAGAAGGTTACTAGTATTTCCTGGAATCATATTGTTTTCTTTTTAATGGATAGATATAGTATGAATTTTAAATATAATTTTTATTACTGTTTTTAAGTGAAATTTAGCACTTAATTTATGACCTTGTAACACAATAATAGTACGAGAAAAATGAGGTCCTTGGGCTGTTTCAAGAAAGAAAGAGATGAAATATTTACTATTATCATATCACTAAGATAATTTGTGATCATATTTGGTTAAGGCGATATATAGTCTGATGCATTTTGAATCAGGCCCTAAATGTGTCATGATGAATTTAATATTTCATTTAAGATTTTGTACTTATTTTTAGCGATACACAGTATTCAAAGTTTGTTTTGTGAAAGTGAAGAAAAATAAATAAATAGTTTGTCTAAAATTGACTTGGTGGTATGAGTAGCTTCATTGTAGGTTCAGTGTGTTAGGGTATATAGGAAATGATTGTCTTTTCAGTGTCACATCCAGGCCCGGCTGAGCTTTGCTTAGATATGATGCTTTGTGCACAATAATGGGGCTCTCCACACGGAAGGGTCAAATGTAGATGCATCTAGATGAATGTAGATTTCCGAAGTGCAGATTGTGTTCACACGATCGCGCGTCAATCTGACTTTACTCCAGATACGCGTATTGACACGCTTGGGTGCGTGTGTGCGTAGAAATAGCACAATTACGCGTATGTACACGCGCATTCACTTACGCGTATGCGATCGTTTGCTGAAGTCCAGTTTGATCTACATTGCATCTAGATGTGCGAAGTACAGATTGATTTGTCCGTGTGGAGAGCCCCAATGTCTCATACTTTACCTCCACTTCACCCAATAACTCACATAAGTCTAAGATGCCATAAGTTAATGGTGTTTTCTTTAATAAATACTTTATTGAAAAACAATGTTTTTATCAAGGGAAAACTATGTCAAAAGATGTGTGCACCAAATCTGAAAACAGTGTTCATGAACTAAAATAAGATGAGCATTAGTGCATTGGTAAATAGGTTAAATAAGGTTGGAACTGAGATAAATTATTGCTATAAAAGTATGCTAATGACTTGAAAATGCTGGAAATGGATTGGAATTGGTCGATATTGAAGCAATGTTTTTCAACTTATTGTACAACTTATCTGACTTGCGAGAAGTGTTTCATTGGTGAGTGATATAATATATCCTTATATTGATTGACATAAGAAGCAATATTCATGTATATTGGATGAAAGTAAATTTTCAGTAACACAAGTGCAATATATAGTTTTCAAAATGAGAATGATAGTCACTGCATGTCATCCTTCAAAATCAAGCCATTTGACCTACATATAAAGCATAATTCCATATTTGGACTAATTGCATTCATAACAAAGGACGGCAGCCTTAATTTTTTTTTTCATCAAAAACACAATCATGAAGTAATGTGACAAAAACATTTTGCCTCATTTTTCCTTAAAATTCTTAAAGTGCACCAGGAAATCCATAGACCTATGTGTATTCGTTATGCGCTTAATTTCCATTTCTGGAGTTATTAACTTGCCCTAACATTAGGAGGCTATTTCTGTTATAACAGATGTTTTATTCTAAGGCCTAAAAAAAATTATATTTGTTTGCCTACGGCGGCCGACCCTAAAATGTCGGGTATTTTAGTTTTTTTTCCCCTTCAAACATGTAAAATAGGAAAACTCAATATTTTTTATGGAAAACATAAAATTTAGCAGTATGAAGTCACATTTAGTAGTATATAATGCATATTTCCTCTAAATAATGACCCACAATCTTTGATTGTGTATTGCTTGGTATTCACGATAAAATCCATGGAATGACATCATTCTTTAAACTAAATGTGAAGATTAAAAAAAAAAAGATCAACCGACCGACCGACCCAAAATTTTAATTTTTCCACTGGAGGGCAAACAAACAATTTATTTTTTCAGCCTAATCTTCAGTAAAAAGGCATACATTTGAGATCAATAATAAGATAATTCACAAGACAGAAGCCCTGTAAATGCACACACAAACACCCTGGGCAAACACACAATGCTAACTTTAAAATTGCAATGCTAACTTTGAAATCCTGACCCATGTTTAAGGGAAATATTTTTAAAAATAGTACCCAGGTTTAGTGATTTTGGTTAGAATAGAGACAATTTTTTTTGAGATTTTGTTGAAAGCCACATGAAATTTTTTAGCATTTTTTATTGATGTGGTTTGTAAAATTGGAAAATTTCTGGAAATAAGCTTATTTTTAAATCAAATTATGCAGTTTCCTGCACAAATTTTCCCAATATTTGAAGACTACATTTTATTTCTATTTGTTTTTATCCAGGTCAATTCTACAGAGTTGTACATTGGCAGGGATCTGACCAATTACTATGAAGGACTCATGGATGAGGTATGTTTATAGGGAATGGTCTCTTAGATCTGAC
>JXSR01S035453.1:38026-50729 GCA_000969725.1 Ophiothrix spiculata
GGGTTTGGCTCTGACAGATGCCGAGATAGTGGAGAGGGAATGGTCTCTTAGATCTGACAAATTACTATGAAGGACTCATGGATGAGGTATGTTTATAGGGAATGTTAAGACACCATTCAAACACACTTGTAAAGGGGCATTGGACAAGTTCAGCATCATCCCCAAAATTTTCCCGAAGCATTTCGAGACTTTTGCATCATTTGAAGTATTAGCGGTAATAATGACAGCATGCAAAGTTTCATTGTCAAATTCAAACCCTAAATATCAAAATATTTAGATATTCTTTTATTTTTAATTATTGTTATCAGCAACAATAAACACTGCCCTCTATATTTGAATTTTATAAATTGGCCTTTTCAGGAAGTCTAATGCAAACTCGTAAATTTCTTTTGATTTATCTGTAATCTATGGTGTGAAAGGAATTGGTTTTTTTTTTCTTTTTTGCTCTTTCTGGATATATTGCATCAATAAATATGTTTAGAGAAATAGCCTAAGTGGCCCAAGATCACAAACAAAATAAAAGTCAAATTTTTGACATTTCTGAAGGTTTTGATTAAAATTTTATCGATATCTGATAGAAAAAAATCTTATTTTTCTAACGTATGAAGTTTAAATCATCCACAAATAAAATGATGAAATTTTGACCAATGCCCCTTTAAAGGTGCTATATCATGTTGTGTTGCGTTGGAAATTTGCTGGACGTCCACCATTTTGACTAATACCATAATATAATTGCAGATGTTGCACATTGCACAACTCAAATGCCTTCCTTGTTAGGGGGCTGGCATTTTCTTCAGAAGGGGGATGGGTCCCAAAAAAGTGGAGAGACTTAACACTTTTTTTTTCAAGAGTCCCCTTTCCATAAATTCAAAATTTTATGACCCCCAACACAACCTATTATTTTGAGACCCCCCACACACAACACATGTCACAGGAATGAGAATATCAAGTCAAATTACTGTGCCTGTGGGTTTTTTGGCTTGTTGTTTGTTTTAGAATACTATATTCAAACCTGAAACATTTCAGCTTTTCAGCTGATTTCAGCTCTTTTTATTACACTTTTCAGCTCACTTTCTTGATAAATCAGCTAAATTTAAGGATTTTGGCACAGAATTTTACAGTTTTCAGCTCTTTTTTTGAAGATTCAGTTTCAGGTCTGGTTAATTTATTTGATGTATTGATATCCATGCTAACTAGTGCTTTTACCAAATTTTTGTTTATTGCATTGTTTTGGGTTTTTTTTTTTTTTTTTTGCTAATGGTGTTTTTCAGTATATTCAAACAATCGCTGCAGGGGGATTCTGAAGGAGATGTGCCCCCTCTACTTTGAATTTCTTTTTGAAATGCGACACGAAAAGGTGCTATTTCATGTATACTTGACCATAAAATACTAACATTTTACTTAGTTTTATTATTTTGTGAACCCCCTACTTGTGATGAAATAATTTTGGACCCCCTCCCCCTGTTTTTTTTGTCAAATAAACTTTGACCTTGCAGTATATTTAGGACACCCCCTTCCGAAGGAAATGACAGCCCCCATAACGGTCACATTGCATTGCAAGTAAATTATTACCCGCAAGCACATATTGAATTGAACCATCCATTTTGATGCCCTAAAATTTCACATGGATCAAGAGAAAAATAGGAGACACGTCAAAAGTCTGAAACAGTTGTAGCAATCAAATCAAGATGTATAGTTCACTTTGTAGCAATTATTGTTTGGGATCATTTGTATAAAGAACACTCTTACAGGGCTATTCATGATCCATATTTCATCCGCAAGGTCATCTCTATCAAAAATGTATATTTTCAGCTAATAAGAATCCTTGACTGCCTTATGTTGCAACACCAAAAGGGTTTTTGCAAATTTATAAGTGTTCTTGAGAAAAATGAGAATGTGCATCAATCTCTTGCCGTTTTAATTTTGTGCATTTTATTCTGTGACTAAATTCACATTTCAGATAAGAATTTGGGGTTTGGCTCTGACAGATGCCGAGATAGTGGAGCATCTACAATTGGCAGGACTGGATAGACAGACACACAAATATTTATTGGATGCTCACTTCAACATGGACACAGAAGGCTATAGTAAGTAGGGCAAAGCTAGGGTTAATGGGACTGGATGGACATACACACAAGTATTTATTGGATGCTCACGTCAACATGGATACAGAAGGCTATAGTAAGATATTATAATTCATGTGATCATTAGTGCACTATATATAATAGCTCCCTGCATTGTTTTGTAAGCTTGCACCAATTCTACCAAAGTTAAAGAGATGCTTGCGTCAAAACTACTTGAGGCTGAATATTGGCTGATAATGCAAGAAAAAACAGCTTTCTGACACGGTTTTGCACAAACCTTTTGCGCCACTTTCCTCTGCTCCTGCGCCAACTTCCTTAGCACTTTGAAATTCCACATGGCCTCTGCACACAGAACAGTTAAAGTGTTTGGTCCATGATAGATCTGACTGAAATTTTCTGGTAAAAATCGGCATGAATAATATTTAATTGATGTAGAACCGATGTTTAAATAAAAATTGGGAGTCACCGGACTCATTTTTGCATGCGAGTCAGTTTAAAAATAGCATTTTTGGAGCTTTTTTTTTTGGGGGGGGGGGGAAATTGGTACAGGGGTCTGGGAAATGTGACATTATTTAGTGTTGATTCAAAAACTCCCCACTGAAATTTTGTGACAATTTTTTTACAAAATTTGCACAAAAGTATTTTCTTTCACTTAACAAAATAAAAGGTGTGGGTCACCAACCTATTTTTCAATGAAAATGAGTAAATATGACATTTTTTTGGCTTCAAAACACTACACTGTGTATTATGCGCATGCGTGTTCCTGCACTTGCGAGATCAAAACAAGTGCGTACCAATACGCATGGACCAGACACCTTTAGTTTGTAAAACAGTCATTCTACATCAGTGATTGAAATAATCATCAATAATTTTTTGGATTGGATCTACTAATAAAACAAAGTTTATAATGTCATTTTCATTGTTGTCAACATTGTTTAATAATGAAAAAGATAAAAATTTTGATATGTAGGGGTTGAACTAAACAATTAAACTTTACATGCTACCTTTTATACTGCCATCAATTCAAATTATGCATAAGTTCGAAAATGTCAAGAAAAAATAGGTATCAGTGTTCCCAATCTCACCAATTTTGATAGTTGAAGAGGTGCTTGCGCCACAATAGCGTGCTGAGGCTCAAAAATGGCTAAATAAAACAAGGAAAAACATCTTTTTTCATTTATTTTCAGAAACTCGTACTGTGTTGTGCCAACTCGTACTGTGTTGTGCTAATTTTTTGGCCTTGTGCGCCATTGGCGCACTGTAGTACGGCCTTAGCAAGAACACCGATGATGATGATGATGATGAAGTTGTCCAATTCCCTTTATATTTGGCATGCAACTCGATGTCAAAACCTTGTTTAGTATCAGAGAGTGACTTATTGATGGAGCTTATGTATTTTCTAAAACCTTTTTTTCTTTCAGATTCCACCATGTTACTTGATCAAGGCATGTATGGGCATCATGGTCTAATCCAGGGTGGTGCTTCATTCGTGTCAAGCTCGCTAGACTATGCCCGCTTCCAAGTCACCTATCCAGATGCCAGGAGAAGACGGCGAAGGGAGACCCGTGAAGAATATCAAAGAAGACACTCAGAGCTGTAAATAACTAAAGGAAAAATGGTTTTGTCTTTCACTCTATTGTAGCTTTATATGTGAAGATATATGTCAACATTGTTGGTCCATGTGTACAAAAAGGGTTAGACTTAAAGCTGGTTTCAGACTAGCCTGTCATGCTGTCGTACGACCATACGACAGGCAAAAATTTATTTAAAGTGCACAAACTCGACCTTGTCACATCTCCTTTGCCGTACGACAAGTCGAAATATCGATTACCCTGTCGTGATGGTCAAAATGGCACAATATTGACCATGAATAAATTCAACTTTTCTTGCGACAGACCATTTCGACAATTTGCAAATGTGTCGTGCTACAGTACGACAACTATAAATTGCAGATGTTTGGTCGTGTGCCGCAAGGTCGTGTGCCGCAACGACAGCTAGTCTGAAACCACCTTTAATGCACAAAACAGGACTAAAGTTAGAACCGGACTAAGTGAAATTGATTCCATGTTTGGAGTGTGTGATAATTAATGTCCTTGCTTTAAGATCCAAGGGCAATTTGACCATTTGCATTTTTTTTTTTTTTTCAAAAACAAAAAAGTTAGTCCTGGACTAAACCAATTTTTTTTTAAAACAATTATGATGTTCTAAATCAGACAAATGATTAAAATATTATAAGGTTCAATTTAAATATTTAACAAGAACATAAATTATTGCTAGATTTCTCTCAAACCATGTTAGTTTTCAAAATTTTACCTAGTTTTCTGAAGACCAACCTAGATGTTTTCTAAAACGGGTAAATTAACCAAATTCCTAAAAATGTGAATGTGTTAAATAAGGATATGAATCTTTACAAAATTCTCCCAAAATTGATATTTGAATTCAAATTTCATTTATTTCAACTTCATCATTATCTAACATTTTTTGAGTATGGCTTGTTAGGTGTAAATATCATTTATATTTTAGAATATGAGACCATTCAATTTGCTTTAGTAAAGTGGAAGTTATAATAATGGAGACAATGAGGGCAGTGAAATTGTTTTATCCAAATTATTTTGTTGTATCGGGGCTCAAAAATCAAAAATATAAAAATGAAATACAAAGAAATGTTTATATGTTTAATAGTAATAAAGGAAAGTACTTCTTTGTCACATTTTCTTATATCAGACTTTGTTATGTACTGTACAGTAATTATAACATGTAGTATATATTACTGATGTGAGTTGATATATTTAGTGCATTTTAATTTAAAGTCTTGAATGGATTGTCTATATGTTGTCATGAGTTGGGTAGGCTCAGCTCCGAATGACGGTGTCAAGCAGGGATTAACTGAGCGGCATACGTGGGGTGGTACATCTATTGAAAAGTAACACAGGTGTCCTAAGACCACTTTAGCGAGGACAGAAACCTTGCATAAAGCATGCAGAAGGGTAAATGCTCTTTTTACCTTTTCCCTGTTTTTTATTTTAGTATGAATACAGGCTGTGAAGTATGGCCTAATGATTCTTTTACTTTTTCAGAATTTGAGGCTAGAGACAACAGAAAAATTACTACAGAAATAATTGGCTTGTGACAGCTCAGCGTTCATAGCGACATTGCTTTTTTGATTGTATGAAACAGTCATGTATAAACTGCACAGTTAATCTCATTGGTACTTTCAACTGTTATGGTCGAGGATTTAAAATAGGCCAAAATCACCTTATTAAAAAATGTGATTAGTTAAAATGATTATAAACCTGTTTTATTAAACAAAGAACCCTGAGTTGTCACATTCAGTTTTATTCTCCTTAAAATTATATACTAATACAAAGTAATATTTAAAAACACATTTAAAAAACAAATGTTACGGGGATGTGATCAAAAGGGCCAGAGGTAATCACAATCTAAAATACCACATACAAATAAACAAAAAAATGTAAAAGACCTCTACAAAAACCAATTTGCTCACAAATTTAAGCAAGTTAGGTGTATTCTTAGCTCCCGTGTGTTTTAGAATGTAAGTACAATTTTTGTCGTTTGATGTTGTATGTTGTGAAAGTTTTGTCAGAGATTCAACCAATTAAGTTGTGAATTGGCAAATGCAAATTTGTAAGATGATTTACTTGAACTGGAATATATATGATGTTTGAATAAGGGTATATGTTTTTTCAACAACGGTGTCTTTTTGGGTTTTTTGGCTTCTTTCTTGTTCTTAAAATGTCTCAAATTTGTGACTAAGAATGAGAATAAAACTTACAATTTATTGTTTTGCCAGTCATCTATCGTCTCATAATGGGTGGACATACATTTTTTCATAATGGGCACCCCCTTTGGGGGCACTTATTACTTAAAATAATAGTTGACAGGCAAAACAGCAAATCTTATCTTTTATTCTATAATTTCAAAACATATTAATGTGATAAAAAAAGACACATGTAGGAGTCTTTTTTGTGCAATTTTTGTTCTACTACATCCTTTGAAGGGCCATAAATTTCAGATGTCGAATAATGTTGATAAGGGTATTTTTTTAATACATATGACATAGTCCTTGCAAGTATTGAAAAATGTGAGTATGACAAGAGGCTCCATTTAGGGCTCTTGCAAAATCCGGTGAGGCCAAAATAAGAAAATAGTTTGTCTCAAAGCTCACGAGTGGTTTGAAAATTAATGCGGAATGTGATTTTTTTTATTTTCATTTGTAACTTTGTTATTATTATATATTAACAGTGAATTCTGAGCTTAATATGTTGACATTTTTAAAAGACTTAAGCATATACTTATGGTTACAAATAAAGTAAAGTAGTATTATATTCCAATCATGTTCATGGATTTGATTTTGGTGAGGAAAAAGTATGATTATTTTTTTAAAAAAGCTTAAAAAAAACTTGAATCACCCGATTTTCAGATGCATGTGGCAGCTTTGAGGTAAGCTATTTTTTTTATTTTGCCTAATATACTTTTACATGTATATTTATTTTATATTATATCAAAATGTAAAAGCTAATGACAGAACTGATGAAAGTATTGTTTACTGCATGATTGCTTTATTACTTTCACAGGATATTTGACAATGCCAATTTGCTCTTGTACAATGTGTGCTCAAAAGATCTTATGCGCTTGCAGCGACTTCAGAACAAAGCTGCCCGGCTTGTCTTTGCTTGTGGACGGGACACTCGCTCAGCAGACCTGCTTGCATCCCTCCATTGGCTACCCGTCAAAGACAGGATTTATTTCTCACAATTGTACTTTATGTGTACAAGTGCATTAACAACATTGCGCCATCGTTCTTAGTTGAATTTGTTTCTTTGCAGAGTGATAGGAACATGTCTGAATGCAGGCGAAGTCTCAGATCTTCCTCAGATTCCACCCAGCTGTACATTCCATGCTCACATAAACGAGCTGGGGATTCATCCTTTCATGTTGCTGCTGCCAAATTGTGGAATAAGCTTCCCGCTAATCTGAGAGAGTCTGTATCATTGCCTGCTTTCAGACGTGCACTTAAAACTCATCTCTTTTCAGCATAATGTTGTTGTTCATACTGTTGTATTTTCATATAATTATCTGTGCTGTGTTCTGTGTAGAGCGCTTTATAAATGCTTTGTAATAATAATAACAATAATCCGTCCATTTTGTATGTGCATTGGAATCCTCTGTATTTGTAAAATAACTCCCTTCCGTCCAGTAGAATTTTATATAAAAATATTTTATAGACAGTCTTAATAATTATCATGATACCAATAATAAATCAAATCTTGCCGATAAAACACTGTGATACCGAAAGCTACGTCGCTGCAAAATGAAGACTCTGAAAAGGTATCTATATATTACTATTTCAACATGCCAGAATCCAAGAATAATCTACAATCGAACACTGTAATACCAAATATAAAATGTATATAAGAAAGAAAAATCAATATATATTATAGTTTGTACAACTTTGTATCACTTATTGAAGGACTGTCAAAGTAGTAGTATAGTTTGAATACAAACTATTTAGATGAAGAATAAGTTCCACCCAAGTTTATTTATTTATTTACTTAGCTATATAAACAATTGAATACGCCAGAATAAGAACATCCCAACTCTAATAGCTCCCTTCTGTTAAGTTCTGTAAAATATAAATGCATACAAATCTCTGAAAATGCTTTCAAATCACTTAAAAGCATTTCCATGTCTTTATCCCAATCAAAGTGTCACATTTGACCTTGTAGTTGACTTTTTTAAAGACTGTTTTAGACTAATTTTTCTAGCATATAGTTGCAGAGGGGAGCTCATGGAGTTGGGGTTTTCTTGTAATGGCTGTTTAAATATAGCAACTATGTATTTTAACAATTATCTAACAATGTCTAAAAAAAGTCAACTACAAGGGTCAAATGTGACACTATGATTAGGATATTGACATGGAGATGCTATTTTAGTGATGTGAAAGCATTTTCAGAGATTTGTATGCATTTACATTTTATAAGTATAATTAACAAAAGGGAGCTATTGGAGTTGGGATGTTCTTATTCTGGTGTATTCAATTCATTGTATGATAAATGAAAATGTAAAATTTAATTTGGCTGTTAAAGTGCTAATTACTCTATCAAATGATAGAGTAATTAGCAGTTCTAATCTTTTTCCTATGATTTCAATCTGATTAAAGGGACTGGCCTAGATCCTGTCCGCTGATTTTCTGATTATATATTTTTTCACATGTATCGTAATTATACTAACATATCCTACCAGTAGTTCCCGCTGAATTTGTGTAACAGAGGAGAAAAATGAAATTATTTACTGTATTTTTTGTCGCCGGCGACAAAAAATGGTTGAAAAGTGTTTCTAGTTTCAAATCTTAAAAAGATCTTGTTTCTACACCTGTGATGGGTAAACAAAATTATTTTTGATAAAATTGTTTCTCTTTTGATATGAATTAACTTATCTCCAAGGCTTCATTTGATCTTTTATCTGGTAAATCCAGACGGAGGTACAAATTTAGGATTAAGAAACACTGGATAGTCACACCACCATCACATATAGATATATTGCAAGTCAATTCGCTGTCAATTTGAGCCATTTCTGTGTACATTTTTGTACTTTTCTGGATTTCACTTTTAAGCTTTATTTAAAGCATTTCCATAAGTTTTTAATTCTAAGTGGAATCTAGGCTAATCCCTTTAAGTAATTCTTCTGTTCTGTTTCAATGTTTCATAAATATCAGCGGCCACATTTGTTTCCTAGACCAGACGTGGAGTGAAAAAGACGATCAAGCCCCCTCCCCCCAAAAAACCACTGGACTCTGTTGTCACATATAAATAATTCATGTTTATGCAGAGCAACTTACCCGAAACCTGTCATTCAGCAATCATGCGGTGGTTTCTGTGAAGTTGCTGTAGGGGTACGCAACATATATTGGACTGTGAAATCTGACAGGACTACATACCTGCAAGAAATGGCTCAACTTAACAAATTTATTGATTGTATATATAACCATAGAAATGCTAAAGCTCAAGAAACAACAGAATCACAAACTATGCGAATATATTAACTATATTAACTGTAGTGAGATTAATAAGCTTGGTATGGAGGATCATACAATTGAAGCCGACGTGTCGGCAGCGATTTTTTTTAGCAACTATTCCCCAGGGGGTCTGTCATCATTGAAATGGGGGTATCACGCGTGACCAAGGACTTCCAAACAGCACCCTAAACAAGTATTTACATATTATCAAAAATTACACCCTAAGTGAGTATGATTGTTGAAAATTTACTGAAAATTTAACTCATCAGTTTCAAAAATATACCCTTTTTGCTGTTTTTTTGAGATTTACGACCCTATTCACGTTACATACGTAACGTACCTGATCCTAAAAAAAACACCCTTTTTACGTGAATTCTTGGTCACAGGACCCCCCCCCCACCGGGAACTATTCGCACTTTGAACCTTTATTATCTAAAAAGAGTGAAAGCAAATTCAAATTTGGAACGTAGGTATGAAAGTATGAAAAATTGAATTTTTCTACTTTTGATAAAAAAAGAAGCATCATATGGTATTTTCTATGAAAGTTTTCTATGAAAATAAAGGATTTTGAGCCTTGTGAAGAAAACAAATTTGAACCCCTACATCAATTTTGTTTTAGAAGATAAAAAATCGTTTGTTTGTCCAGTTCTGGTATAAAACATTAACAACTCAGATTGAAGAAATTTGAAAAATATATTTTGCTGATATGACCTTTAAGGTGAAAAAAATAAGAAGAGAAACAAATCTGTTAATGTGATGTACGAAAGGTACCCAATATCGGCTTCTCATACTTGTCTGCGATTTGTATTACGACAACAAGGCATCAAGATTTTAATAACAAGTACCGTTTGTCACAACGGGTCATCTAACGTCAACAGCAGACATGGAGTTCATATCAGAGCTAGTGCTTTGAATGGCCTCACTGCGTTGAAATATTTTGCATTTCATGAGAAATGTAAGAATGTGACAGCGGCGTTTTTCTGACTGATAAGTAACCTCTTTTTTTGGTTCTTGTATATAGATTATGTCAAAAATTTGAGAGTTTCATTCGTGACTGTTTTCTTTAAAAAGTACAATTTTTCTAGAAAAAAGATTCTTAGTGATGATGATAAGTATAAATTTACTAGAAAATATAATAACGACAATATTGCTAGATTTAAAGATTCATTGTCTAAAGTTGATTGGAATGAAATATTAGATGGTGTAAATGCAAATTATGATTACATGAATTCTTTTGTTGACAAATTCCATGAATTCCATGATAAATGTATACCGGTCCAAAAAATTAGAAAAATCGGAAAAGGGTTCCTCAGTCACCTTCGCTTACTAACGGCATACTAAAAAGCATTAATGTAAAAAACAAGTTATACAAGCAATATATCTCTAAACCGACTGAGCAAAACTTAATAAAGTTCAAGTCATACAGAAACAAATTGAATAATTTGATCCGCAAATGTAAACGTAAGTACTTCTACAATAAGTTTCAAAGCTCAAGAAATGATATCAAGAAAACATGGAAATCAATAAATGAAATAATTGGCAGGAACAAGTCAGCAAAATCTCATAAATCCTTCAAAACAGAAGACAATGAAACAATTACTGATTCTGTTAGAATTTCTAATTCATTCAATAATTTCTTTGTAGACATTGGACACAAACTAGCAAATAGCATCCAACATTCTGGCAAAGAATTTTCCACATATCTCATTAATCCATCCCCAAATAATTGTTTTTTCAAGCCAATTGTAGAGGAAGAAATAATCAAAATAATATCTAAATTTAATCAGAACAAAAGCGCAGGGCATGATGGTATAGGAAATTTTATTGTTAAAAATGTTTCGAAGGAAATTTCTAAACCATTAGTTTATATATTCAATCTCTCGCTATGCACTGGTTGCGTGCCAGATCAATTAAAAATTGCAAAAGTAATCCCTATATATAAAAAAGAAGATGCCGAATTATTCTCTAATTACCGTCCCGTATCTGTGTTGCCTTGCTTTTCTAAGATATTAGAACGATTGGTTTTCAATAGATGCATGCAATTTATTGATAAGAATCGCATACTGAATGAAAAACAATTTGGATTTAGACCCAAACACTCCACTTATATGGCCATCATTGATCTAGTTGACAAAATAACACAAGTCGAAAGGAATGAAAGTACAATTGGTATATTTTTAGACCTATCAAAGGCATTTGATACGATTGATCATACTATATTGTTGTATAAATTAGAATGCTATGGTTTTAATGGCATCACACTTGACTGGTTCAGCAACTACCTCAAATGTAGAAAACAATTTGTACGCTATCAAATGCAAGATTCTGAACACAAAGATATCAAATGTGGTGTTCCTCAAGGCTCAATCTTGGGCCCTCTGTTATTCATACTGTATGTTAACGATATTGTAAATTCAACATCTTTGCTTAATCTTATTATATTTGCTGATGATACTACCCTCCTATTTTCCCATCCAGATTTAGAATCACAAATTCAGATAATTAACAAAGAACTTAATGAAATCTGCAATTGGTTTAAAGCCAATAAGTTATCTGTAAATGCGAGTAAAACAAATTACATATGGTTTTGGAACACCTCACAATACAAAGCAATTTGTCGATGCAAGTATTAGTGACGATGAAAATGTTTCCCAATCTCATGAAGTTGACTCAAGAAAAAGAATTCTTAATGTAAAACTGGATAATAAAGCACTTAAAAGAGTGTGTTTCACAAAATTTCTTGGAGTTATAATAGATGAGAATCTAACATGGAAAAATCACATTGATGCAATAACTAAGATCATCTCAAGAAATATTGGTATGATGACAAAACTCAAGCATTTTCTACCGAAGAATATATTATATACATTGTATTGTTCACTCATCTTGCCATACATTAACTACGGAATATTAATTTGGGGTAGTGTAGGTAAAATGTACTTAGATAAAATACTTAAATTACAGAAATGGGCTATGAGAACTATATATACGAGATACTCCTACATCAAATCTGTTTTATCAATATTTATAGTTAGATTTTCGGGTGAACTACCACACAAAGGTTCAAACTTTGTTTTCAGTGATACATAATTGTACAGTTTAAATAGCAGATAACCTAAATTTCGAGACCCGATTTCATGTATCTTGTTCAAACTAAACATGCTAAATGTCTCGGTATTCACACATACTTAAAACAAAATCATAATTCAAACTTATTAAAATTTGTAATGTGTTTTCAAGATTTTTCTTTTCTCTGCTCTGCGCAAGATTTCTAGTGATTTTATTCGATCTTAAATCTTGTATACCTCATTAATGTTCATTACCATCACTGAGATATCATTCAGGTTAATTTTCCATGCATAAAAGAAAATAAACCATTGGACTTTTCCGGGAGCTGAATACTGACTTACAAGATGCTATTAAATCTACCATAGCAATGTAAACTGGAATCGTCAGAGCTAGAATCGGCTTAAAAATCAGACCAGCTTAAAACGACGATTAACGAGACTGCCTGACGTAGTGAACAGTATTATTTTCTGGTCACTAAGGTAACTTCTGACTTACAACCAAATAATCAATTCCA
>JXSR01S035455.1:0-19568 GCA_000969725.1 Ophiothrix spiculata
TGTTTGTTCAAAATTTCACGATCAAGAACTACAAACATCAAAATACTTGATCAGAATATATAGTTCCGTGCCGCGTGCGGCCCGGAACGAAAATGTGTGAATGACCATTCATAGTTTTGAACTAACTTTTGGGTGAACTGTTAATGAGAGCAAGGTCTTTTTTGTAGTACCTGTTATATGGGCAAGAAACAGTAAAAAAAATCAACTCCCTGTTTATAGTAAGAAATGTTTTTTAATCTTTAAACAGTTTTTTTATTGTTATTTTTTAGTGCAAAATTCTCACACTCTTCCCAGGCCTTTGCCTATTTACATTTTATGAAAAACAAAATGCAAGGCCGAAACTACAAGACAGTAAATTGATATTTCCCAGGGCTGTGGTGTGGATGAAACAAACAGGATTTTGAGCTAAATTAAATTTTGTAATGATATGAAGCTATATCTTAACAAGGTCATCATGGGGAAAATACGAAAGAAAGGTAGCCAACAACGATGCACAGTATGTAAAACCAGATTTGGGGGCCGGATTAAAAAAAATTCTAGTTCCAAAAATATCACACACCCTTCCTTTTTGAACCTCTGGGTTTTTTTCAGAGAAAATAAGTGTCATCCCCAAAGGAAATCATACAGACTCAATTTTCAGTGGTTATTATTTCAGGAACTCCCCGTTCAGACCTCGAAACTTTTAAGGGCCCTTCCCTGTGCATTAAAGCAATACTAAAAGAATTTGATGAAAAATTGTTTTGAGTAAAAAAAAAAAAGCCTAAAACGAAGGAATTTGACTATCTAGAAGTGTTTTCTAGTGTATTGTGTCAAAAAACTTGTTTTGCTACCGAAAAATGTATTAAGCTTAGCACAAGCATGCTTTCATATACTACTACATGTAGAATTAAATTTGGGATCCCAAATTGAATTCAACAAACGGCCATAACAGAAAAAGTAAGCATTAAGCAAAATTGTTTGGAGGGTATTAATTTCTACCAAAAACCATAGATCGTAGAACAAACCCAATAAGCTGAAAAAAATCAAAGTTCATCGGTAACAGGGGTTGCTTCATTTTAAAGGGGCAATTCATGGTCGACTTTTCATCCTCAAGGTCACCTCTATCAAAATTGACTTTTTTAGTTAGTTAGAATCCTCGACTGTTATATGTGACAATCCCAAAAATTACCTTTAACCGTAAAAATTACATTGGAATATGCGTAATTATTTTTATGGTTTCTCGTCAAAAACGGTAATTTTTTAGAGTGTATGCAAGTGCTAGTGAATGGTCCCTTAAGACCTCTCAAGTGAAAGAACATACTGGAGGTTTTATGCTATGGGGAAACTCTGGTCGCAAATAAGTAACCGTTCCCTAATCGTATACATTTTTGATCCCATTTGGTGACTTGAAGTTCATGAACACTAAGTTAGCTAGGCTATAGGCCTATGCATACAAAGTGTTTGAAGTAAAATTAACTTTTATTTAGAAATCTGAAACGTTGAATCACACTCAGTGACTGTATATTTTATAGACAAGTAATCTAGACAAAACTATCTATAACAAACATGTTTCTATTAGGCCAATTTAAATTAATTGTTTGTCTCAAAGCTCTCCTACTCTAGAAAAACTAATGCGAAATGAGTTTTTTTTTGTGTGTGTGACAGAAGTCCTGAGTGCCATTCTACCGTGTATATATATAAAAAGAGTTCCGATGTGTACTCCCTATATATTCACATGATACAAAATTAATGTTAATATTGGCCTTTTAAAAAATCTTAAACAGAATAAAGAACCAAATTAATCAAATTTTTCAGTTGCAAGTGAGCTTTGAGACAAACAATTAATTTTAATTATCCTCAGATATCAAGTTATAATGTTACTCGCTCATTGCAATTCATCCCTGTTACTGACATATGCCCAGGGAATTATATTACCACTGATATATTCCTGTATAGAGTGCATGAGAGCTATGCCCAGGTAGTGGGGGATGTATGGAAGATTGACTCTGAAAAGTGGGTCTAGAGAACTGAAGGGACCAAAATGACCCTTCAGAAATAGTTTTTTGGGCAAAATTTGGGCTCAATAAGTAAAACATTTGCTTGAAATGGGGGTCTTGGGAACTAAATTTCAAAAAATGAGGCTAGGGAACTGAAAATTTTTGAAAATAAGGCTTGCGAACTTAATGTTGTGATTGAAATGGGGGTCTAGGGAGCGGCAGACAAGGCGTGAAAAGGGGGTCTTGAGGGCCGTACATACCCGTATCATCTTTCTAGGTCAGTGTGCCCCGCCACCCCCACCCCGGATCTATTCTTGTATAGAGTGCATGAGAGCTAGTGGGGGCAGGGGATGTATTTGATAGCTGCATAATTTTACTTGGCTCATTATACCATTCATCCCTGTTACTGACATATGCCCAGGGAATTATGTTACCATTGATATATTCCTGTATAGAGTGCATATTAAAGGTAGGTATTCCGATCTAGTGAAAAATTTAACATACTCTTTTTCCATATTTGAATGAAGGGTCATCACCTATATGAAGCAATCATAAGGTTTCATTATCATACCTTGAGCTACATGCAAATATGTGTCTCAGAGTGACCCATAGAAACATACAGGATATTTGTTTTTAACAAAATATTCCATTAATTCAGCACTTTTTTGACCATATCTCTTCAAAGAAACATAATATAGGTGTGAAAATTTACAGGGGTTATGTAAAACTAGTACCGTTCCCCTGATCGCCCCTCCCTCGGACCCAGCAACGAGCCCAGGCAACGCACGAGGCAAAAAATCAGCTCAGTGTGGCTAAGGGATGTTGGACACTGAGTGATGTTGGACAAGGCACTGTAAACAGGGCTAGGGTTATGAGAAAAATATACGCTTTTATGTGGTATCAAAATCTACAATTTGATTTTGGGAGTGAAAGTGATCGGAACACACACCTTTAAGAGCAAGTAAAATGAATGGAGCCGTGGACAATGTCCTACTGTAAAGGGGTTAAGGTTAAATTGTTTTCGCAAATTTCACGTATTTTCATCTAACCAAAAAATAACACCTCACGAATATGTTCATATTATGTGTTGGTCAATGTAATAGAAGCTTGAAAATGCGAATTTAACATGTGCGGAAATGTCATGATTGTCACGTTTCTCGAAAAATCCAGTTCGCGAAAAATATCCCCTTTTACAGTGCATGCTATGTTGCCTCTTATAAAGGAGTAAATCTCAACAGAAATACGGTAGTGCATATTTGATGTCAAATGAAAGCCCATATTTTTCTGAATGTGTAAATCTAAAATTTTGCTTCAATGTTCTTTATAGTTTTGGATATATGGCATAAAATGTTCAATTTACTTGTATGCCTATATTGATGTATAAATTTACATACCATCCTCACCCATGATCGTTGCAATTTTTTCTCTCTTATAGCAATACTTTTAAGGGGGGAAAGCATGTTACTCAATTTTACATTTGTTAAAAAGATATGGTACAAAATAAACTTGTAAAAACGTAAAATTGAGTAACATGCTTTCCCCCCTTAGCACGTTACTCAATTTTAAGTGCTTAAAGTTAATAAAAGGATACATTACCAGAAAGGAATTTTCCCAAGGAACATGATGGTGTTGTTGATTTTGACCCAAAATTACATGTTTTGAGAAAATGACAAAAAAAACACACATTTTTTGGCCATTTGGGCTTTCCTACCAAGCTAAAAATAACAAGTTTTTAAAAAATGACTTCAGAATGGTAATTTTAATTTAAAACACCCACACAGATGTTGCGTCATTTTTATTTTTTAGGATTTTGGCCAATTTTTGATTTTAATGCCAAAAAAGGTCAAAAATTCCCTTTTTACATTTTTTTGTCATTTTTTGACCTTATTTGGCATGCAATTAAAAGATTAGTCAAAATCCTCGAAAAATAAAAATGACGCAACATCTGAATGGGCATTTTAAATAAAATTACCATTCTGAAGTCATTTTTTTAAATGTTATTTTTAGCTTGGTTGGAAGCCCAAATGGCCAAAAATATGTTTTTTGTGATTTTCTCTAAAAATGTTATTTTGGGTCAAAAATCAACATCACCATCATGTTCCTTGTGAAAAATCTTTTCTGGAAATGTATACTTTTATTAACTCTAAGCTCTTTGTTATGTAAAATTGAGTAACGTACTTTCCCCCCTTAAGATCATACAAGCAGAGTGACCCTACAACCAGTATTTTTTGACATTTTAGACTGATTGGTTTGTTTTAGGTAGCAATTCATCCTCTTGAGATGATATTATCTAAAGTTGCATTCTTTTTCAGTTATGGCAATTAATTGAATCAATTTTGGTTCCCAAATTGATTTCCACATGTATTTTAGTACAGGAAAGTGCATTAATAAATCTTATGTATTTCGTCATGACAAAACAAGTTCAGAGTAGAACTAGTGTTTTTTTGCTGATTTCCCGTCCCACAGACTCCGAAGCAACCTTACGATGAAATCTCATGAAATGATTTCACAGGTCAAATGGAAGTTTACATCTGAAGAAATCCTTAAGTTGGGTCCTGTTTTTTTGCCCCAAATCAACTTTTCTGAATGAGCGCCAGGGGGTATTCAAATGGCAAAAACCCTGAAAATCATAAATTCTTTGTCAAAATAGGCCTATTTTTTTAGCAAAAATCCTTACAAATTGATATGCTTTTTGGCTACAATCACCATTACAGATGGGCAGGGGTTTTGAGACTCAAATGTGGTTGTTTCAAATCTGAGTATCCCCCTGCACCCGCAGGATCTACCCCTTTAGAGGTGTAGGTTCCGACCACATTCTCATCCCCAGGGCACAACCGGAGGTATTACATGTTATATTTTTTTTTGTGTTAGGCCTAATCCAAAATTTTGCCTCCAAATTCAAAATAGTTTTTGAGATATGACAAAAAGTGTAAAGTTAATTGGTATACCTATTTTTCATTTCTTATATATTTACATGACAGCCTCATCCCCAGGGTTGCATACTTTGTTTTACCTCTGAAGAGTAAACAAGAAGCAAATTGAGGATGAAACCTCACAAAATGCATTTAAGAGGTCACAGTCAATCAGTTAAAAGTAAATTATACACATGTTAAAGGGGCATTGGACAAGTTCAGCATCATCCCCCAAACATTCCCCCTAGGAATTTGAGATTTTTGCATCATTTGAAATATTAGCGGTAATAATGACAGCATGCAAAGTTTTACTGTCAAACTGAAGCCCTACAAATCAAAATATTTAGATATTTTATTTTTAATTATCTTTGTGGACAACGATAAATACTGCCCTCTATAGTTGAATTTTTAAAGTTGGTGTTTTCAGGAGATCTGATGCAAATTCTAAATTTCTTTTAATGTATCTGCAATCTATGATGCGAGTGGAATGTTTTACAAACAAATCTCTGTCCCTTCATTGATATAAGTATCTACAAATCGATTAGAGAATAGCCTCATCCCCAAGATCAACCAACAAAATAAAATTCAATTTTTTGACTTTTCTGAGGGTTTTGATCAAAATTTACCCGATATCTGGTAATTGACTGTTATTTTCTAACATATGAAGTGTAAATCATCCACAAATAAAATTTCGAAATTTTGTCCAATACACCTTTAAAATGGGAACCTACACCTTTAAATCAGTGAGAGTCACAGAACCCAGACTGTGTTATCACAATTTTATGCTAAAATATTGGAATTCAAATTGGTTTATCACATTGCAGCCAGAATACTAAAATGCTTGAAAATTTGCATTAAAAATACTGAATTTGAATAACAGCCTGATTTTTGTTTATAGGTTGAAAGCTAGTCTGATCCATAGGACCTTTTGTTTTTTCAGTGATACTGTCCACAATACAAATCCACCATCACATAATTCATTCACTGACTACTAGAAAACCCTGAGTTCTTGAGCCCACTTATATCATCCCAAAAAGGTCCTTTTTTAGGGGGGGGGTGAGTAGTAGCTGGCTTTCTAGATCACTGTACACTGAAGTTTGTAGTAATATACTGGTTTGAGTCATCCGAAAAAACAACTAGCTTAAACCTGAAAATGCATCTTTTCCATAGATTTACAGGGGAGATACCATGCTTTGTATATCAGCCCGTGTAATGGAGTCGTCTGCCATGGAGCTCAAATTGGGTGTATTCGGATCCACTCGGTTCCCGCCAAAATCAACTTCGAGTGCTAAGACTTGGTTACGTGTAGAGACAAACTGCGCAAAAAATACTTTACACAAATGATACGCTAACCTGCACGCAGAGCGTGTGTACGTGTTTCAATATTCGCGCATTATGACAACAAGGTGCAATGCATCATCGGCAAGCTATCGGCAAAAACCCGAATACCCCAATTTTGTCTCCATGCCGGAATAAAAATGGTAGCGTGCCTTGTATCTCTCTGGTAAATCTATGATCTTTTTCAGAAAAAATTGTTGTTTAAATTAAGCCCATGGCTGAAAGAAAATAGCCATATGTTTAAATCCCAACAGAAATTTTCATGATTGTAAATTTATTTCAAAATTACATTAGAATAGGCGTCAAGAAAAGAAGAATCATCTATTCATTCATTATGTCTGTAAATTATCTCAATAACTAGATAAGTAAAAAAAAATGTTGCTGGTATGTTTCATGTGCAAAACCAGATTCCACCCTGTCATTATTTACATTTTACGAGGGGGTATCAAAAAGTTTTGAACTTTACCCAGAAGGAATAGAGCTATATCAATGAAATTTTTGTCAGAATAGTCACTCATCTTTATGTACATTATGGTGCAGAAATGGGCTCATAAGTAAGTTTTACTTTCATTACAGGTGGCCATTGATATAATCTTATCACATAAGCTGCATTGAGAAAATTGAGACATGCGCCATAATTAAATCCCAGCATTTGAAGGGTTATAGGACCCGGCAAATCTTAATGACACGATCAAAGTCTAGTTGTTTGATACCATAGTAAAGAGTAGGGTTTCCTCTTTTCATTGATACCAAAATTATGGAAATCGGTATTTTGCATGTGCAAAACCAGATGCCACCCTGTAATTATTTACATTTTATAATTCATATTATGCAGGCCAGTGATTACACTTACGATTCCTAGTTTATTTATTTATAACATTCGGCTCAACACCAGGCTAATCCCAATAGTGCATATGCATTAAATTCAAGGGACACCTCCGTGAAGTGAAAGACAGAATAATGGAAAGAGTTTTTGATTTTAGATGCAGGAAGAAACCGAAGTGCTCGGAAAAAAACTTAGAGGACGAGTATGGATCGACAACCAAATTCACGTACAACCTAGGTCCGACAGGGAATCGAAACTGGGCCTAGGTGATAGGCGAGGGCAGAAACGCTGTGCCAACCTGTCCACCTAGTGGTGCCAACATGTAGTGTGCTTGTATTACCTTGAACAAAGAAAAAGATAATGGTGTAATTCATGATTCTGGAGTGATAAAAACCTCATCTCTTTTCTCGCAAAATGAAAAGACAAGTTCAACATAAATGTATGCTAAAAATTTCACTTTATTCCAACCATTCGTTTTCAAGTAACAAGCTTTTCAGCATTTTAAAAATCCAAGGCTACTGTGTTGTAATTACTGTTGGGCCCCCAACAGTAAAATAACACCTTTTCCCACTTTTCTAAAAATGCAAGCACATTTGAAAGAATGGTTTGTTATTGTAACATGTACCAGTCAATGATTATTTTCACCTAAATATCTAAATTTTGATAAAGATGACCTTGAGGATAAAAAGTAGATCATGAATTGCCCCTTTAAGGTCGGATTGTCCAGCTTTTTTTTTCAAATCTTGAATTAGAGCGCCAACAATGTCCATCTTTTTTTTTTCAAAGCTTGAATTAGAGGGCCAACAATGTCCATCTTTTTTTTCAAAGCTTGAATTAGAGGGCCAACAATGTCCATCTTTTTTTTTCAAAGCTTGAATTGAGAGTGCCAACAACCACATCAAAAAGTGGTTGATAGTGCATCACCGCACATCGCAGAAACATACCGTTTCCACTGAACCCTGAGCTGATGCCTTTTGCAGCCACATCTGGCACATGTTATCAACCACAGATCAGTAGAAACATGCAACAGTGCTAGAAAGAAATAACCACATTGGTTTGAAAATCAAGTAGAGAAATCTACTGTTGAGCCCTTTCAGACTAAATTATTTCTTTTATTTCTTTGAAATTTGACATTTCTTTCCAAATTAAAGGGACTAGCCTAGATTCCATTTAGAATTAAAAACTTATGGAAATGCTTTAAATAAAGCTTAAAAGTGTAGTAAAATCCAAAAAAGTACAGAAATGTACACAGAAATGGCTCAAATTGACAGCGAATTGATTTGCAATATATCTATATGTGATGGTGGTGTGACTATCCAGTGTTTTCTAAATCTTAAATTTGTACCTCAGATGGATTTACCAGATAAAAGATCAAATGAAGCTCTTGGAAATAAGTTAATACATATCAAAAGAGAAACAATTTTATAAAAAATAATTTTGTTTACCCATCACAGGTGTAGAAACAAGATCTTTTTAAGATTTGAAACTAGAAAACTTTTTCAACTATTTTTTGTCCCCGACGACAAAATAAAAAGCTGGTAAATAATTTCATTTTTTTCCTCTGTTACACAAATTCAGCGGAAACTAGTGGTAGGATATGTTAGTATAATCATGTACTATCGATACATGTGAAAAAAAAAATATAGTCAGAAAATCAGCGGACAGGATCTAGGCCAGTCCCTTTAAGGCATTCACATGTTGACTTAAGCATATCTTTAGCAAACTTGAGCACTATTCCACAATATGGCATGATAAATTGGTGAAGATGAGCCATCCAGTTGAGCTTCAAATATGATCAAAATAAATCGAATACTGTATATAAGAATATCGTACCTACGGCTACGTTGTGTTTGGTACCACCAAACTTCGTCAGGCCACTGATTGATCACTTGACAGGCAGCGAGGAATTTTTCCGATGGCCTCATCCATGCGGTTGAAAGGTGGTGGCGTAGTCCTCCCTTTCTGTTCAATTCTGGTCGCTCAACCCTTTCCCAGATGGCTTCCCGGACTCCTCTATCAAAATAATGATCCTCCTTGTCCAAAATCACGACTTCCTCCACAATAAAGAATGTTTTAAAGGAGCATGGTCCGATTGCCTCAACTTTTTTTCAAACTTTTTGAGATTTTGGTACCAAAATGTTGCTAATATTTTTCTCATAAGCCATGTGAAATTTCACGGCTGAGATATGTTTTGTTTTGGAGATATGTATGAAAATGTGTCTAATTAAATTTTACACAGTAACATATAGGCAGCTCTGAAATACAAAATTTTCCATAAAATCAAAATGGTTTGATCGATTTATCTGAAATTTGAAAATAAGACCTCTTGAGTGATCATCTTTCATATATCATTGAAAAGTAAAGTTTGAGAAATCGGATCAAGCCCCTTTAAGGCTCTACGATGATTCAGATTGACTATGGCATGATGAAGGCATTGTTTCCTATTATCACAGGATCCTACTAGAATTATCTGTTCATTTCTTACTTTTTTTTTATATTAACCCAACTTTTGCCACCCTTGTATCTTTCAGTCTGTCAACAAAACTGGTCGTTTATTGATAGCCCATGAGGCGCCTATAACAGGAGGGTTTGCTGGAGAAATTGCTGCAACAATTCAGGTATGTCTACAAAGTTCAAGCATGAAAATAGGAGTTAATAACCTGCGTGATAGCGCAATCCAATCTAATAAGATTATTTCTTTTTTTATGCAAACAACTGCGTGGTCATTATCAGGTAACAATGATTCCTTATAATGACCTGCGTATGTGATATCATTAGTGCTTAATGCGTATTCTCGTAAAAGGCTAATCAATCGTGCGTATGCACCCCACACATGTGCGTTTATCATATTACACGATGATCATCATGCCTGGACTGATCGAAATTCTCTTATAGGGATAAGTAGACCTTTAAGTAAGAAATAAGTTTGATAAAGTATTTCTCATAAAATAATACATAAAAGGCATTAAAATGTCGAAAGGGCGGTTATTAATGGCAATAATAACTTTGCTCCATCTATTTTTCGGTGATTGTTTTGGGCCTCAGTATTTTTCTTCGGGAGCTGCGCTCCCTCGGAAAAATACCTCGGTCCAAATCAATCACCTCAGAATTCAAACAATGACCTCAAAAAAGATGGTGCGCAGTTAATATTGTCTAATCATGCTCCTCATATCATTATTATAATTGAAAAAAACTGATAAGGTGGTGCAGAAATTTTCAATCAGAATTATCATAAGACCGTTGAAAGTTGATTTTATGTTTCCTGTTTGCCACCAATGTCACATTTTTTCACTCGCGTCACCAAAGCTAAAATCTCAAAATAATTCATTGTTTCATTTTTTCCAAAAAGCAAAACTCTTTTTCTTGTTTTTATGGTTGGTTATTTTTAAATAAAACATATGAAGTGTTTTTAGAAATGGAACAGGTTCATTTGAAGTTAGTAACAAAGGCTTCAAGTTAATCCATGATTTGCTGAAATTTAAGTGAATAATGAAATGACAGAAAAAATGAATAATGAAAGAATCACCTCATCAAATCTGAGAGCTGAATAATACAGAAACATCATCTTTCAAGGGGAAGATCTCTAAATATTTTGATGAAAAATAATTTGGTTCAACCTAAAATCATTGCAGGGCAGTACTGTTAGGATGAAAACATAGTCGGTCTCCAAACAAATTTTTCGCTACCAAACATTTGGTTGTGACGACACCAAATATTTGCCATCGAATTTAAAGTATGGACCGGTATCAAACATTTGGTGTCATGTATATGGCAATTTAAGACATGTGCAATCTAGTGCGAAATTTTATTTGGTCTCAACTCGGTGTTTAAGTTATTTTATTTGGATTCACTCGTCATTTTGACGTCACGACCAAATGTTTGGTAGGGAAAATTTGTTTGGAGGCCGACTATGTTTTTACCCTTAGAGGGAATTTGTAATGACACTTTACTCACTTAAATCACTTTTGAACTAAATGTACACTAAAATAATCTCAAATATCAATTGTTTCTTTTGTAGACTGAATGCTTTCTGCACTTGGAGTGTCCCATTCAGAGGGTCTGCGGTCACGACACACCATTCGCACACATCTTTGAGCCATATTATCTGCCAGATAAATGGAGGTGTTTTGAGACCATTAAGAAAATGGTCAGCTACTGAAAAGATTCTTGAAGCACCTAATGCAGTTATGGTAAGTTGATTTTAACCATTAGGCCCGTCGCTCTTAATGTTTAGACATTTTTATTGCCCAAAATTGAAAGTTGAAAATGGAAAAAGTGCAGTGCACAATATTTCTGTGTTTTAATATACATAGACAAACATACACAAAATCCTGGTATGTGATTTACTGTACTGTATGGATACTATGTCAATTGAATTATCTCACACGGTTTGATCCTTGAAAAATAATAGTAATGTAAAGTGACCGGCCCTCTATTGTAAAAGCTGCAACAGAAAACTATTTTAAAAACATCTTGGAGCCCTGTTGAAGATAAGCTTCCTTTAGCTTACTTGGTACCATGTACCAAGTTGGGTTTCCTTGGCGAAAGCCTAAAACAAGGTGATAAGGTGAAGGTGATATTAAGTGCGAAGGGCCTTAGAGTCCACTATGTTCAAAAGTAGTTTTGAGAATTTGACAAGGTTTAAAGTCAGACATGGTTTAAGTTCAAGTTTGCATCATACGGCTAAATAAAATTTTCCTTGACAAATATATTGTCTTACATAATTAAGTTATTTGTAAGATTTTTAATTGGATATTTAATTCTGAAATCTGAAAGTTGTTGCAGTTCAAAAATTCTACCAAAGGTCTTTTTATAGCAGTAGTTATTTTGACTTACACCCGGTCTAATTTTAAACCTGTTTAAATCTAGAAACCTCTTTTGTGCATACCAGCCTAACGGTTAAGGCATTTTATTGCCAACGTATTTAAAAAAAAGGATGTGATTATAAGATTATTTCATAAATTATTAGCGCCTTAGCGGGCAAGGTCCACGGCTTATGACGCTCGCTTGCTGTGCAGAAGGTCCTGAGATTGAACCCACTGGTGTCAAAAGTTGACTGTGCTTAAAATTCCCTTGGACAGTGAACTAACTGCTAATTGTCTCATAGAGACCTGTACGAAATTCAGGGAGCTGATCCGGGCATCGATTGTGCATATGTGGGCTGATCAAGGTTCAACACCCCCTAGAGGTTGCTGCAGAACCTGAAATGATGCTTGGTGTGGAATGAAGCTTACTTGGGTCTTAGGGGCGCACCATTTGATTTTCAGGGGGGGCATGGAAGTTGGGGTCGAGTCAAGTTTGTTTTTTTAGCCGCCAAAGGCGGCGACATTTTTTTTTTCGCCGCCTTCGTGGCAAAGTTTTTTTTATTACATTTTTTATGTTTTTCTTTACCTTGAAGTAGAGGGGTTAAGTTTTTTTTTTCTTACTCACCTTTGGGTCAAGATTTTTTTTTTCACGGCAAAGTTTTTTTTTTCAAAAAACTTCCATGCCCCCCCCCCCCTGAGAATCAAATGGTGCGCCCCATAGTGCCTATAGTGGTCAGTCAACACCTGTTAAGTGTGCAGAGGCCATGTTGAATTAAAAATCAGGGAAACATAGCCCACATAAATCCCCTGTATTTTTTTTTGTTTCATCCCGGCTGATTGATTTGTTTTTCTTCATATTAATTTTCTTACTGTGTATATGTGTATTAACTATTTGCTGATAAATTTACACAAAAAGATCATTTTATTTTATTTTCAAGAAACCAGAAACCAGTAATAAATAACTTAATCTGATAAATTTACCAAAAAAAATCTTTTTTTTTTTTAAGAAACCAGAAATAAATAACTTAATCCAAGATTCATGATAGGGGTGAACGGGGATCCTTAAAGTTAACCTTTAACCTTATCCCCAGGTCCTGATTACTATACCATCAAAAACCACAAAACAACAAGTCTAGCCGAGCTGAAAAACACCTGCAATAAAGGATATCATTTGTTAAAGTCAATTTGTAAACATTTTACTGTAAGGTACTATTATAATTTTGCTGGTATTTAATTGATTTTGTAATTATTCAGATTATCTGGTGATTTAGCACAATTTGCAAGAGAGCATCAGCGTATAATTTCTTCCATTTCGTGATTTTATAATTTTATGAATTTTACATTGGGATATGGAAGCCAAGTGATATGCAGGCTTGCCAACCGTCCTGCATTTCGCAGGACAGTCCCGCATTTGAGACTTCTAAACCCACAAAATGTGGGACGTCCCGCATTTCCATACTGCAAAAAAATAAAAAAAATGTTAAAGAAAAATACAATTACTAGCATGATGAAAATATTTTAATTTTTTTTTCAGATCAGAATATATCAATTATCCATGTTTAATGTACCTTTCTAAGCCAAAATAATGAAGAACAATCATGTTATTTGCCAAAAAATCTTTCAAATTAAAGGGATGGTCTAGATCCTGTCCGCTGATTTTCTGACTATATATTTTTTTCCCGTGTATCGATAGTACATGATTATACTAACATATCCTACCAGTAGTTTCCGCTGAATTTGTGTAACAGAGGAAAAAAATGAAATTATTTACCACCTGTATTTTTGTCGCCGGCGACAAAAAATGGTTTAAAAAGTGTTTCTAGTTTCAAATCTTAAAAAGATCTTGTTTCTACACCTGTGATGGGTTAACAAAATTTGAAACTAGAAACACTTTTTCAACCATTTTTTGTCGCCGGCGACAAAATAAAAAGCTGGTAAATAATTTCATTTTTCTCCTCTGTTACACAAATTCAGCGGAAACTACTGGTAGGATATGTTAGTATAATCATGTACTATCGATACATTTTGAGCCATTTCTGTGTACATTTCTGTACTTTTTTGGATTTCACTACACTTTAAAGCTTTATTTAAAGCATTTCCATAAGTTTTTAATTCTAAGTGGAATCTAGGCTAGTCCCTTTAAAAAGTAACATGGTTCTGATGGAGGGGCTCGCTATGCATTCCCAAAGTGTCCCATTTTTGGATTTCCAAAGGTTGGCAAGCCTGGAAATGAGGTGTATGCACAGGTTCAATGTGAGGACAAGTGTCATATGGAATTTGTATTTGAGATCAAATTGAGTTCTGATGATCAGAATCATGTAAACACCAAAATATCAAAACGTACATTTTCATTGGCTATATCAAATTGTCCACACACCTGGGCCAAAATACGAACTTATTGTCAGACTTCATTTAAATATACTTTGGTACACATGGAAGTGTTTTGATACAGCACTTCTTTACAAAATGTTCCTTGGATTAAATTTTCTTGAATACAATTTTTGCCAACTACATGTATACATGCAAATAAAGGAAAACACGAAAGCCACCATGTTGTCATTGAAGGAATACTTTTTACTAAATATATTTATGAAAAGCTCTGAAAAAATGACAGTAAATTTCTTGTAAATCATTTAATTCACTTGTGTAAATTAATGCGTTACTAAGTGCACGGTAGAAATTACCAGGTGAGCTTACAGTTTAGTCTCAAGTCACGCAGCATTTTCCATAGACAACTTCATCAACGATCGCGCTGGTTCCCCATATTATTTTACACGCGCAAGTAGCTAAGGAGCCGGGGACCAACGTAAATTGGTTATCGGCTCTTAGAAATAACGTTTCCGATACTCCTACTCCCATGTCATCGTATAAAGCCCATGATATACTAGCAAGATGCAGCTAGCATCTAGCTAGACACTAACGAAGACGCTAAAGTTCGAATTATTTTCACATGCTAGTGTCTGATTAGCGTCTTCAAAGCGTCTACAATCAAACCACACGCTAGCTGCGTCTTGCTAGTATATCATGGGCTTAAACAGTGCTTAAAATGCATCTTTCGTGAGTAAGATTACTATGAAACAATCATTTTTTGTCTTAAACTGATAGAAACTATGAAATAATGAATTATTTTGAAACAATGAAATATTTGACTGGCATTTCTTTCTGACCAGACTCGGGGAAACAGGAAACTGGGCATCAACTTTCATTAGCCTTATATTGGTACAAGGGATGTGCCGCTTTGGAGACCCCATTTTTCAGCTGATCGCCATTCTTTTGCTAATACAGTTTCCAGAAATTACCATTCTCAAGACTCAACAAACTGAGCTACCCACTTTCTACATTCGAATGTTGTTCAGTAGCATGTGAGTTTTCTACAATTCATTGACAATTCTGTTCTTTAGTTAAATACAAATCATGGGATTTCAAATACAAATGGTGTTTTATATTTTTTTTTTAACGTGTCGCAAAGTTTTTGCTCTGCGCATCATTTCCCAGATACAAAATGCATGATGTCTGTGGCACACCCCACACCAAACACACTGACCCTCACACATTTACCCGCATCTCCCTTCAAGTTTTTTTCATGAAAAACAAATTACTTTCTGACCATGTTGTCTGCACCTAAAAACAGATAAAGACTCCCAAAAAAGTATCGCCTCGCCTCGAAAAAACGGCTCATGCGGCAATACGGTACTCGCAAACGTAATTTAAAGAAATTGTGTAGAAGCGCTGGAATTTCAGCTTTCATTTGACACCTTATTTTTGACAATTGACTGAGAAACATTGAAGTTATGAACTTTTAAAACCCTCGAGGTCGATTTTTAAAAGTTGCTAATTTCATTTTTCGCACTGTACAAACCAGTAACGCAAGAGTATGAATGATATGAGGTGAGTTTAGTCACTGAAACACGCGGCCATTGGTATCTAAGCATTATCCATCAACAATGATCAAGATATGGATTTTTTCATTAATTTTTCATTAATTCATTGTTATAAATAATGAAAAAACGTCATAAAACGAGAGAAACGACATTCAATTGGTAGTCATTACTTGCATTAAAGACATGGCGCAGGTACCAGACCACACAGAGGACGAATAACGGTGCGCGATGTTTGTTAAGGCTAGTAATGCCTACCAGTTGAATCTGAAATTTTATATTGTTTCTCATCATTAATAAGATGAAAAAAAAACAATATCTTGGTGGATGATGGTTAGAATCCAATGACATAATGGTTTGGAAAACAACGCAAGCTTCAGTGACAAAACTCATCTCATAGCCTCATCATCGTGATCCTAAGGTCTGCGCTACTGGTTTGTACAGTGCAAAAAATTAAATTAGCAACTTTTAAAAATTGACTTTGAGGGTTTCAAATGTTCATAACTTCAGTGTTTCTCAGTCAATTATCAGAATTAAGGTGTCAAATAAAAGCTGAAATTCCAGCGCTTGTTCACAATATCTTCAAATTACGTTTGCAAGTACCGTATTGGCGCACGAGCCATTTTTTCGAGACGAGGCGATACTTTTTTGGGAGTCTTTATTTACGGCATCCATTTGTCTGTGTTGCTGTGGGTATTAGGGACCGTTCACAAACACTTGTAAGGGAGGGGCTGATGCAAAACAAAAATATCGCAGAAAATTTTCGGGGGCCCCTTTTTGACCTCAAAAAATTTTCGGGCCCCCCCCCCTTTTTTGCGACAAATTAGTGGTCAACCCCATAGAAAAGCATGTAAACTCAATTTTGACCGGAAAATTTTTGGTAATATTTTCAAGGCCCTTACGAGGGTGAAACATTTTTAAGTGCCCCACCTTTTGGCATCAGCTCCCCCCCTTACAAGTGTTTGTGAATGGTCCCTTAGCTGTTTAGATTGATTAACGTCACAATCAGGTTGGCCTTACGCATACATTCAATTTCACTCAACATGACGGTTTGAAAGTTCCATTACGTTCAACATTTTTTATACTTGGCATAAGTGTACCATGCATATCGAATACTTGGTTTCTTCAAAAGTTATCCATTTTATTTTGTGTGTGTGTACAGTGGTTTATAGACAACGTACACTGCCGCTCTAAAGTATTTCCGCACAAAACCTTTATTCATCCATATCTCAAAAGGCGTGTATGTGATTTTCATCATTTTTTGACAGAGTCTATATTGTATAATTATCGAAGTAACTATTCCAGAATTACATTCATTGCATTTGAAAGTATGGCATGTAATGCATAATACTAACTTAGTCTGAACTTAAAAACTGAGTTTATATTCATTTCTGCGCAGTTGTTTTAAAACTTACAACCTGAAAATATTCTATCCTGTTACAAGGTTTGAGGTTATGAAAAATTGATTAGTTACATAGAAAAGAGATTTGTACTTGTGGTGTATTTATATATGGTCCATGAAATTAGCCATTTTTATAGCAAGATCAAATATTAAAAGGAACATCGATTTATTCATATTGAATAGATAAGTTACCTATACTAGTTTTAATCTTTGATGATTCTAGGTCGTTTAATTTAAAAAACAAGGTTTTTGACCATTTTAATTGTGCAGAAATATTTTAGAGCGTGACTGTACTTTTATCAATGTGGTTTCCTCTCCCCAAAGTAATGTTATGGGTGCTGGAGCTTTAGAGATTACACAAAATACAGGCAATTAATTAATGCAACAAACCCTGGCCCCATGTGATAATAAATAATCATGGGAAATATTAATTCAGAATGTGATGTGAAAAGATATTTTGAGAGTCCAGCAACAGGTAAGCTGTATCTATAGTTCTTAAAGGGGCATTGGACAAAATTTCGAAATTTTATTTGTGGATTATTTACACTTTATATGCTAGAAAAATAACAATCAATTACTAAATATTGGGAAAATTTTGATCAAAACCTATAGAAAAGTCAAAAATTTAAATTTATTCTGTTTGTTGATCTTGGTTATGAGGTTATTCTTTAAACATATTTATTGATGCTATATATCATGAAAGAGCCTAAGATTTGTTTGTAAAACATTCCTTTCACATCATAGATAGCAGATAAATCAAAAGAAGTTTGAAGTTTGCATTAAGTCTCCTGAAAAGGCCAATTAGAAATAAAAGAATATCTAAATATTTTGATATAAAGTGTTTGAATTTGACTATGAAACTTTGCATGCATACTGTCATTATTACTGCTAACCCTTCAAATGATGCAAACATTTCAAAATGAATGGGGGAAAAGTTTGGGGATGATGCTGAACTTGTCCAATTCCCCTTTAACAGCTGCCAAATATTTGGTGCAACAAGTCTTCATTATCTAATGATCTATCTAATAACAAATTCCTATGTATTTTCTAATTAGCAGAGTCTTCATGATGAAAAATCAATGCACCTCACCTTTTTTGTGATATCAAACATAAGATGTAACAATGTAACAACTACAACATGTGGCACAAAATATTTGGTAGCTTGTGAAAAATTATTTTGATAATTGATTTTTGGATGTCCGATTACAAAGTTACATCCAAATTGAGGACCCTAGAACCAGAAGGGGGTTTAAGTCACATTGAGTACAAACTGAGAAAATGGCACAAACATAATATTGACACAACTCAATTATCAAGATTTTGTGACTTAACCCCCTTTTAGTTCTAGGGTCCTCAATTGATAAAAGGCATCGGGTTGATTCAGAAAACTATATAGTTTTGAGAAAAATCAAGTTTAAAGTTTCTGTACTGGTAAAACTTAAATGGAGAAAGGATTTTTATACCAGTCTTTAAAGCATTTGTGTTATGTTTTGGATGTTGGAACCTGATTACTATGATAGAATACACTTCAAAGGTGATGTTTCTGATGAAATTAGATATTCGACCTTGGACGTGATTTTTGACTATGCTCAGCTTCAATGGCCTGTATCCCGTGATTTACTATGCCGACCTTAAGGTACCTTTCGATATGACAGGTTACAAATATTAAGCAGTGTACATGTTTTTAGTATGAAAATCGATTTAACTAAGACATTTAAATGTTCTGCCCTGCCAATGTGATCTATCATCTGCCAGATGTTTTAGTCATATGAGGCCTACAAGTTTTTTACCCTGTGATGATGACATACCAAATACTTAGGTACAAACAACCTGCACCAGCTGTACTGAGATACTACTATGAGGCCCCCAAAATAAGTTGGTGTCTTGCCCTTTTTTAACCTATAATTGGTAAGCCGGGTCAGTCGGTCGGTCGGTCAAGATTTTTTTGTGTTATTAAATGTGGCGCCATTTCAACTATTGCACTTTTATTGACTCACTTGGTACACATAATACTAACAATATGATACATTATACTCTAGCATTTTTCAAGATTTTTGTTTTGTGTTATTTGGATCTCTGAATCAAAAGTTAATGACACATTTTGTAAAGACCCTCAAAATCTTTGTAGTCTGATTTGCTTTTCTTTAATTTAAAGGGACTAGCCTAGATTCCACCTAGAATTTAAAAAAACTTATGGAAATACTCTAAATATAACTAAAAAGTATAGTAAAATGCAAAACTGCAAAAATTTACACACAAATGGCTCAAATTGAGAGAGAACTATTTATTTGCAATAAATCGTTCTTTGATTGTGGTGTGACTATCCTGTGTTTCCTAAATCCTAAATTTGTACCTCAGATGGATTTACCAGATAAAAGATCAAACAAAGCTCATAGATATTATTTTATACATATTAAAAGACTAACAACTT
>JXSR01S035456.1:0-12109 GCA_000969725.1 Ophiothrix spiculata
CATTCATAAATTAACGTACGCCCCAAATTACCAAAGGCGTGGCAGTTACGTCATTTTCAAGAACGGTAAAATTTAATATCAAAATCACAGGTTTGGTTGTTTTTTTTCTCAATTCATAATTATATCCATTAAACACCAAATTAAATATCTACTGATTTTAATGTCCTTGCACAAATAACACAATTTTATCATAATAACTACATGAGTGCGAACAATTCAATAACACGGTTTTATCATCGTAAATTACCTGAGTGCACACGAATAATCGTAATATGAATTAAACCAAGAAGGTTGTGTGTTTGCATCACTGAATCTGGACATTCAATCATACAAATCTTTGTGGATGCAAAAGTTTCATAATAACAAAATTTCATAAATTCCAAATCTAAATTTGAAATATCGACGAGATAATTTTCCGTAAATTTTAAAGACATTGCCGTCGCTGTAAAATAGAATTGTTTTCTTTTGACGACTTTTGGTATATTTCAAATGATGATTTTTTTATACAAAATATTTCGCAATGAAATATAAAAATGCAAGAAACATTTTTCCATGAGCTGAATAACATTTCTCGTTACTATAAACATTTCACAATACATTCACATAACACTTTACAACATAATTTACATGTAAACTTACCATTTAAAATGGCTTTTGGTCGGCTAACCATACTGAAGGTCGTGAACTCAACATCACCTCGTAACGTATCGGAAAGTGAATCGCTGTCGAAGGACCAATTTTTGTAATTCATGAAAAATTACCTAGATATTGCAGACTACTGTTTTCGCTCGGCGGAAACTCTGCCAATATCAAAATTAACGGGATATTGCAGGCCACTGTTTCATAATTTAAGAAACCCTGCCAATTCCCAATTTTATGTGAAACTACAACTTTAGTTCACATCTCTGGTCCAAATGAAACATGAATCAGCAGTTTGCTGACGTCTAAACGAGACAAAATCTGACAAGGGACTGATTTTCTTTTGAAATTCGCGCCAGCTCAGTATGAAAGAAACCTATTCACGCAGCGGTATCATAACGCTGCTATAATCATGATAATTAGATGAGTGATAAGGCAATAACACGTAATTAAAATAGTGCTAAATCTCAACTTTAATATTTCGCGCTGTAATATTTTAACACACGAAAATTTTGCATTCTACTGTAACAGGAATATGGTCAGGACCACAAGCTTTTGAAGATTTCAGTTTATTTAGCTCAGCATAGGCATCTCAAGGGTAGAGTTGAGGAGTATCATTTTTAGCTGCCAAGTAGAAAGCCAAGCAGTTAAAATTAAACGGCTCAAGAGCTTCAAAAACTTTGACAAATTTAGCATTGCTTGCATTAGCAATACTTTTGAAAATCAGGAGACTCAATACCCTGGATGTTTATGCTGAGGTCAGATTTGGTAGCATGAGTAACAGTTCTTATTCGACTCTGCCATTTTCTTGGCTCAGTTTTTGCAAGTCTCTGATTCTGTTGGTATAATAGCTTGTCTTGGCCTTTTCTATAGCTCTTTTCACCAACCAATCAATAACCAAGATGGGTGATGATAACACTGTAGACTGGGCCATGTTAAACCAGAGATTTATGCTACAATCATGGACTTCTTTGCTGCAATGTTACCTTTACTGACTGATGAACAGCCCTCGCCAGATACAGGTAAAGCTTTCATGCCATTAGGGCAAGGGGTGGGGGAATTGAGTATCCTGATTGAGGGTCTTCACAATAGCCAAGATGGATGATGATGACACTGTAGTCTGGGCCGTGTTAAACCAGAGATTTATGCCATTATCATTGACTTCTTTGCTGCAGTGTTACCTTTACTGTCTGTTGAACAGCCCTCGCCAGATACAGGTAAACTTTCATACCATCAGGGCAAGGGGTGGGGGAATTGAGTATCCTGATTGAGGGTCGTCACAATAGCCAAGATGGATGATGATGACACTGTAGACTTGGCCGTGTTAAAACCGGAGATTTATGCTATCATCATTGATGTCTTTTCTGCAAGGTTATCTAGCATCCTATGTCAGGTACAGGTAAACTGTCATGCCATGTGGGCAAGGGGTGGGGGAATTGAGTATCCTGATTAAGGGTCATCACAATAACCAAGATGGATGATGATGACACTGTAGACTGGGCCGTGTTAAACCAGAGATTTATGCCATTATCATGGACTTCTTTGCTGCAGTGTTACCTTTACTGACTGTTGAACAGCCCTCGCCAGATACAGGTAAAGCTTTCATGCCATCAGGGCAAGGGGTGGGGGAATTGAGTATCCTGATTGAGGGTCTTCACAATAGCCAAGATGGATGATGATGACACTGTAGACTTGGCCGTGTTAAAACCGGAGATTTATGGTATCATCATTGATGTCTTTTCTGCAAGGTTATCTAGCATCCTATGTCAGGTACAGGTAAAATTTCATGCCATGTGGGCAAGGGGTGGGGGAATTGAGTATCCTGATTAAGGGTCATCACAATAATAATAATAATGGCATTTATATAGCGCCTTTTGACCGAATAGGAAACAAAGCGCTTGTGATTCCCTGCAGGTAGATCGTCACAACCATTTCACAATAACCAAGATGGATGATGATGACACTGTAGACTGGGCCGTGTTAAACCAGAGATTTATGCCATTATCATTGACTTCTTTGCTGCAGTGTTACCTTTACTGACTGTTGAACAGCCCTCGCCAGATACAGGTAAAGCTTTCATGCCATTAGGGCAAGGGGTGGGGGAATTGAGTATCCTGATTAAGGGTCATCACAATAGCCAAGATGGATGGCTGGGCCGTGTTAAAACCGGAGATTTATGCTATCATCATTGACGTCTTTACTGCAGGGTTACTGACTGATGAACAGCCTATGCCAGGTATAGGTAAACTTTCATATATCATCTAGACGAGGGATGGAGAATTGAGTATTCTGATTAAGGGTCATTACAATAACCAAAATGGCTGATGATGATACTGTAGACCGGGCCATGTTAAAACCAGAGATTTATAGACTTGTGGCTGATGATGACACTGTAGACCGGGCCATGTTAAAACCAGAGATTTATAGACTTACCAGGTATACACTGTATGCAGTGCCCCAAGAAGGAGCATTCGCACAGGGGACCAACAGCTTAATGTGACCATCCGAACCACGGAGCAACTAGAGTAAAGTTTCTTGCCAAAGGAAACAAGGAGATGTAAACCGCCTGGCTCGGGGCTCGAACCCACAACCTCCGTATTACGAGACCCGTGCTCTAACCGCTCGGCCACGCTCCCCTATACTACCATCACAGATTTCTTTGCTTCAAAGTTACCTATACTGACTGATGGACAGCCTTTGCCAGGTAAAGGTAAACTTTCACACCCTAAGTGGAGTCATTAAAGACAATCGCGATGTTAATTTTCACCAACAGATGGCAGTGTAGCAGAATCGTTTTTTCAGTGGCGGGATGATTTTGACAAAATATGCATATGTGATCTAAGCGTAAGATTTGCGCCTTATATGCAAAACGCAACGTGTGCGCTTGATATTTACTCATTGTCTTATGATCCTGGTAAACACCGAACAACATGAAAAAGGACGCGAAATAGTAACGAGTGGTCCCAAACCTAACAAGCTAACCAGATGCTTGAAAGTAAAAATAATTTCAACTTATTCCTGTAGATATAGATGTATACACAATCATCAAAATGTATTATAATTTGCCATAGTGGAGTTAATTCGTCATGTGTTCCTTCCAAGATCATGCAAGCCTAAAGCAAAAATATTTAAAGACAAATATTTGAGGGGTGCGTTTGGCCGAGTTAGGCCGGCCATCTCGTAATCTATATATTGTGAGTTCGAGCCCCACTCATGCCAATGTGTTGGGCAAGGTACTTTATCCTCATTGCCTTGAGGGATGTTTGTGTAGTTGATTCAATGTTAAAATATTTGCGCTATTAAGCTGCGGCCTAAAAATTGCGTTGTGTTTGTTGCTTGAGTGTGGTTGATAATGTAAAAATTGAAATAAACGGTATATTTTTTATAAGTTGCCATATGCTCTTTTATGAAACTTGACTCAAAACTTTCCAAAATACCGGTAGTCAGTTTAGACTGTTATTACTGGCTGTGTATCAGATTCAGCAGTACTCCGATTTATTTGAAATATAAAAAAATAGAATAGGGATTAAAGGAACTTGGTCCGATATTGCTTTAATATTTTTTCAAACTTTTTGAGATTTTGGTATCAAAATATTGCTCATGTTTTTCTCATAACCCGTGTGAAATTTCACGACCGACATTTGTTCCATTTTGGAGATATATTTATGAAAATGTGTCTGATTATGGTAACCATCATTATTCTACAAAGCAATGTGTAGGCGGCTCTGAAATACTTAATTGACTATAAAATCAAAATGGTTTGACCGATTCAGCTGAAATTTGAAACTTGGACCTCTTTAGTGGCCATCTTTCATATGATATTGAAAATTAATGGACCAAGCTCCTTTAATAATTCCAAAGTTATGCTATTAATCGACAATGATAACACAAGAAAGCCTCTAATGAAGCTTATTTCCATTGGGGTCCAAGATCTTTCTTTCTACAGGACTTATCTTGCAAGGGAACGCAAACCACTTGTAACTCTTCAACCCAGACTATAGCTAGTTATTGTGATGCTGTAGTCTGTGGTAAGCCAGCTGCCGGACAAGTTTCCTGTTCAAGGTCTGCTACACCTTCACAACCCAAGGCTCCTAAGCAAAATCGGGCACCTCCAATTCCAACGTCCAACAGGTTTTCCATTTTACCAGATCAGCTCCAGTCATCCACCCCATCTACGCCCAAGCCTAAGCCATCTCACCCTGACAAAGCTTCCAAACAAGTAGACTGTATCCTGCGTCGTCGACCGGCCGGGCGCACTGATCACTGCTTTGTGCCGTGTGCTGGCCAGTGACGACTGTAAAAATAATGGTCATAAAAATGGAGCACTTTGGCTCATTAATATGTAATAGTTTGAATGACGATTTCAAAAATGAATAAAACATATATGAATATTAATGAGTAACTTCCAAATTTGGAGACGGGTATGATTGACATAATATAAACAACAAACACGCCATAAACATGCTCGCTCAACAATGAAATTAACCATAAATAATATACAATAATAATTATATGGAAATGACGTAAACAAACTTTTCTCAAAGAATTTATGAATATTTAAGTTCAGTTTCTTTCCAAGGCGTGTTTGGGTTATTAATGGCTCGTTTACGTTATGCCAGCGAGCGATAGATAGGAACATGATTAAGAGGCTATGTTACCAAAAATTGGTAACATTGTGCTCCAAAAAAATTGCATTTTATTTTGTCAGTCGCCAAATAGCCAGACCGGAACCGGAAGTATGGCGCCCTCAGCTATTTGGCGACTGCGGAGTCAGTCTACCAAACCAGCTCCTCAACATTCCAGTCAGTCTTCTCCTTGTGTTGCTTTGTTCGGAGATTCCATTGCTAGACGGATTAATGGTGGACGATTGCTAAAGAATGCAAGTGTTGTTAATTTGAGTAAAGGTGGACGCCATATTGAGCAGGTTTCTGATGATATTAAGGATCCAAAGAACCAATCTACAATTGCCAAAGCCGGCTCTTTGATCTTCCATGTGGGAACAAACAATTTAAAAAGGGACCCCGAGAATATTATTGAGGACAAACTGAACACACTTGGAGAAATTGTGAATAACGCTGTGCCCAGTAGGTGTGAGGTTGCTTTTTCCTCAATCATTCACAGAAAAGATGCATGTGACTCTAAAGTTGACACTGTGAACAAAATGGTCTCCAATATTTGTGATAAATACCATTGTACATTTATTGATAATCATGCAATTTTCACCGATTTATTAGCTGATGATATTCATCCCAACCAAAGAGGACTCAGTTTTTTGGCCAGAAATTATCAGGATTTTTTAAGGTGTGTTTTTCCAAATCTGTTTCCAAGGACAGGATACCTGTGGACAAGATATCTACGGACTTAAATCAAAATGATGACTCTGTTAGTTTAAGAACTTCTCAAAATGTGAGAACTCACAATGATGACAATCAGTCTCTGGAATCAGTTAATGTATTTGATGTTGTTTCCAAGAATGTAATTTTTTACGTTCCAGTATTGGTGAACATTCAAATGTCAGTGAATGCACGTTAAATAGTACAAATTCATCTATTTCCGATTTATCTTGTTATGATTTAAATGTTGACGATTCCTCCGAAATTAATGGTCGTAGTAATTCAAATTAAGGTTATGATAATGATTGTACGTTAAATAGTACCAAATTATCCAACTCTGATAGCTTATCTTGTAATTCTAGTTCTTCTGTTTCTGGTAATAGCAGTAAATTAAGTAGTACCAATGATGGTGTCAATAATAGCATGTCTGTGTTATATTTCAATGCGAGAAGTGTTAAGAACAAAATTTGTGATATCCAAGCTCGACTGGCTCATGATGATTATGATGTTGTAGCTATCAGTGAATCTTGGCTTGATGATTCTCATCTTAATGGTGAAATATTTCCATCATGTTATCATGTTTTCCGTAATGATAGAAATTCTCATGGTGGTGGGGTTCTTTTAGCTATCAAATCTGATTTTTGTCCCACTAATAGGTGTGAATTTAATACTTCTGATCATGAAATAATTTGGGCTGAATTTAATACACCTAAAGGAAATGTTTTAATTGGTGTTTTCTATAGACCTCCAAATTATCCTAAAGATTATATGGATTCACTTGATGATTATCTTCTGAAAATTCATTCTTCTGTAAAGAAATATTGTTTCATTACTCTTGTCGGTGACTTTAATATTCATATGGATTGGGCTGATGGTGAACCTTCTGATTTGAAAGGTTCCCTTCCAAGTCTTCTTATTGATACTATGAATTCTTGTGGTCTCACCCAAGTTCTCAATGAGCCTTCATACATCACTCATAATGGTAATGAGCGCTTCCTTGATTTTGTTTTTGTATCCAATCTTTTGTATGTTAAGTCATGTGAAACTTCTTTCAATGTTAATGATAAGTGTGATCATAAAGCTATTGTTATGTATCTTAACTTCAATAGGATGAAAACTGAGGTTATTGATAAACCTGTCTACTGTTTAAAAAGGGCTAATTTTAGTCAAATGCGAGATATTATTTCTAATAGCCCATGGAATGTTTGTAATCTAATTAATGATGTTAGTAATGGAACTTTTTTGAACATAATATTAATGCTGCTATTGATAAATCAGTTCCTAAAAAAACAGGTTAAAAAGGGAAAATCAGTCCCTTGGATGACTAAGCAGATTAGGAAATTGTGTACAAAAAAGAAGCTTTTGTATAAGCATTTTAAGAAATCTGGTAGTGCTGTTGCTGAGCAGCTATTTAAGGACTGTAGTAGTAAGTTAAAAAAGGCTATTAGAAGAAGTCATAGTAATTATTCACTGGGTATTTATAAGACAGCTAGAAGTAATCCTAAGAAGCATTTCTGTAGTAACTTTGGTTCTTCTCAACCTGTTGATTTGAATGGCCTTCCTGACTCATCTCCTTCACATGGTGGCTCATGTTTTTCTTTTGATGCATTTTCTGAAGATAAAGTTGTTGATATTCTGAAAGTGTTGGATACTAGTAAGTCCCCTGGTCCAGATGGCATTCTTCCCATTTTCTTAAGATCATGTGCTCATGAGCTTGCCCCAGTATTGTGTAATTTTTTTCAATGAATGTATAGCCAAAGGTAAAATTCCTTCTGCTTGGAAATATGCTAATGTTTTGCCAATTTTCAAAGGTTCTGGTAAGCCTAAGGATTTGGTTTCTAGTTACAGGCCTGTCTCACTGACTTCAATTTTGTGCAAAGTATTGGAAAGGTTGCTTGGGTACCTTAATGACCATGAAATACTGTCTGATAATCAATTTGGTTTTCGGAATGGCAGGAATTGTGAGCAGATTTTGGCTAAATTTTACCATTTTCTTAGTGGTAGTCTTGACAATAGCAAAGATTGTAACTTGGTTGATGGTATTTTTCTTGATTTCAATGCTGCTTTTGACAGGGTTGATCATAGTGTTCTGCTAAGTAAGATTCATAACTATGGTATTAAGGGTAATATGTTATGTTTGATACAAAGCTAAAGCTTTCTTTCTGGTAGGAAACAAAGGGTTGTCTTTAAAGGGTGCTATTCTGATTGGGTCCCTGTTTCCTGTGGAGTACCCCAGGGCTCTGTTTTAGGGCCAATTCTTTTTCTCTTGTTTGTTAATGACATTAATGATGACCTCTCTTCTCCACTTTTTCAGTTTGCAGATGATCATACAATTGCTCATTGCATAAGGACTCCAGAGGATCATCAATCTTTACAGAATGATCTTGATAAGATTCATCTCTGGACTGTCAAGAAGAAACTCCCTCTAAATGCTTCTAAGTGTGATGTTGTTCATTTTTCAAGATCTAGAGATCAAAGCTTATTTGTTTATAATCTTGGTGGTTCTGAAATTAAGGTTGTTGATGACTTAAAATTGCTTGGTGTTGTGTTCAACTCATCCCTATCCTTCTCTCATCATGTTGACTCTGTTTGTAAAAAAGTATCTCGCTTGACTGGTTTCTGTATTAGAATTTCTTGGCATATGCACTTCAGTTCTCTTTTATATCTCTTTAAAACACTGATTCTCCCTCACCTCACATATTGTGCTGTTATTTGGAATCCATGCCAAATTGGTGTACTTGATAGGTTGGATAAAAGTCAAAGGAAAATTTCTAAGGTTCTAATGTACAGAAAAAGGTGTCCACCTGATTAATCTTATGAAGTAAGACTAGTTGAATTTGGATTGCTCAAAACTTGTCTTCGCTTGATTTTCTGCTTTAAACTTATCAATGGAATTGGACCTCATTCTTTCCTCCAATTTTTCAAACCTTCTAAGATAAATGAACTTAGATTTCTTCATACAACTTCTCGCACTAATGCTTTCTTCAATTCTGTTTTTGTCTCCTTTCCAAGATTATGGAATGAGCTCCCTGTTTCTGTTAGGTCTTCATCATCTGTAAATTTCTTTAAGATTTCTTGTAAGGATATTTTACCTAAAAAGTTGAGGGTTATTTTATTTGCAAGTATTTTATATTCATTTTATGAATACAATACTGCATGTATATTATATTTATATTTAAGGTACATTACTAAGTTTATAAGGAAAGGAAAACACATCCTGTGTTTGGACTGTACAGTCTATTTTTCTTTTCCTTGATTGTCATATAATTGCATATTTTGTTTTACATTGTTTGTGATTTATGATGATTAAATAAATATTATTATAATCAGTTTTGGATGCAGGAAGAGTGGAGTACTTGGAGAAGAACCTACGGAAGTGAACATGTGGACTGAAAACCAAATACACATACAGCGCCAGCACCAGGAATCGAACCCGGGACACATTTGTACAAAGCGAGGGATTTAACCGTGCGCCACCCCGCTAAGTACATCTGGATATAGATCACTTTCATACAGCCATTACATTTCAGAAATTATAGCCCGGACATGGGTATTCTCCATCAAACACCCTTCATTTATTAGTTTGAATGAAAAAAGGCTAATTTTTAAAAGTGGCATTAAGATAACTTTGCTATTTTGTTTATTTGCAAATAGAAATCCATGAGGATGACGTTGAGTCTGTTGCTATGATCAAAGAACTCTTGGACATCAGGACAAGACCAACCATGCAAGAAGATGTTGGGGATATTGTGTTATGGTAAGCACAGGACCGAGGCTGTGTTGTGGTAGGGAGGGGGGCTGCGGTGGTGCATACTTTTTGGATTTTACAGGAAACAGATTTTTGAACCCCAAAATGTACACCCAATTTTTTTTTCAACATACTTTACAAAAATTGACAAGCAAAAAAAAAGTTTCTCATCTTTTTCTCTTCGTTCAAGTCTAATTTCTGGTCAGTTGTTGTAAATAAAAAACAAACAACTATGCAATAGATTTTTTAAATATATTTCTTCTCTAATTTTTCAACAAGATCAACATTGTCTTGTCTGACAGCAACGTTTGACTACCGACAAACGCGGCTTTCAGCAACCAACAGACGAAATATTGGTGCACCACCTCTGGTGATGCTAGTGTCTAGAGCGCTCGCATATAAACATTGAAAACACTTTTACTTGAATTAGATAGCTTAATATGGTTCAAAACCAATACTAGACATAGCAGAAAATATCCATTCATGTGGATTTATTCAAAATTAAGGTGAGTTTGAAGGGTAGGTTTCTTTGTCTTGCTGCTTAAAATTGGGGCCAAAGTGTGGGAGTGGATTTTTTCTGGAGCTTTTGACTTGGACAAGCTTCACAATTCTGAACCTTTGAAGCCGTAATTCTTGACTTTATTATGTGTACATAATAAAGTCAAGAATTAATGTTTTAAGAACACTAATGCAGTGTTAAATATATTGCATTCTTGCCAAATTTGCAATTGACAGACTGTATGGTGGCCAAATTTGCCACAATTTATAGTGTGGTTGTAAGCTTATAACAGATGCAGATTTAACATTGCATGGTATGGATAATATTTGACCTATGACTATGTAACTCGAAGTGTAAATGTGACACAAGTTAACATTTTTTTTTTTTCAATTCTTATTTGTAATTCGACAGTTGCTATGGATGCAGCTAGAAGAGGAGATTCTCCATATATCTACCAGCGATTAAAAGTGTGGGTAGTTTCGAAGGTTACGGACATGGCAGCATTTGGCAACTGCTGTTTTAGACATGCTAGTCTGAAGCCATGTATATTTTGATTATTTAAAGTAAGTACACTCACTCAATAGTTTAACTAGGTCTACTTGATCCTAAAAGCTTTAAGGGTAAATGACCTCCATCTGCTCAGGAAAATGTGAATCCTAACTATTGTTGTCTCGCCTGAAAATTTTTCAGAAGAGACATACCATTCCTTAAAACCGTCCGGTGTCCGCCGTCCGTATTTCTTGTCCGGAGCAAATCTCGGAAACCGCATGCCCTACGTTAATGATATTTGGTGACTGGGTAGACCCGGAGCCGAACTGGATCCAGCAACAATTTTGGCGCAAAATATGCTAATTAAGTACCTAATTTGCATAATTTATGCATAAAATGCTTTAAGGTAGTTCTAACGGCTACGGTGTCCTGCACAGAATTTGTTCAAAATTTCACAGAATGTGCAGAATGATGAAAAAAACTTGTATTCCAAATTTTGATTTTTTTCCATCAAAGCGTTTTTGAGTTACGCTATTTTTTATTTTCCAATTTCCCATAGACTTTGGCAAATTTGGCCACCATGAAAATTTCACAAAATTTGACAAATTTCTGAAAAAAATACTATTTACAAAATAATTTTTTTCTGTGGCAGTAGTTCACAAAAGAAACTATTTTTTGTTTCTTTGCATGGCAAACTGATCATGACAAATTTGAATGTCATAGCACATTCCCTCTTGACATGAAAAATCAAAAAATCTGATTTTTTAGGGAATTTTCAAAAAATAAAGAAAAACATAAGAAATTGGTCGAATATTATAAAACTTAATATATGTTACCTTTAAAGGGTTGTCTTTAAATGGAAATAGGTTTCTGTTCCCATTCCAAAAAGCTATTCACTTTATAGCTAATTTTCTGACATGTGTAAAAAGCCGTTAGAGCTACCTTAAATGGGATATTTTACAAACCGTGCACCCTACATTCATGAAATTTGGTGGGTAGGTGAGGATAGAGCTACGCTTGTGTCAGCTGCAATTTGAGCGCAAAATAAGCATATTAAGTACCTAATTTGCATAATTTATGCATAAAATGTTGCTTATTTTTCAACTTTGTCCGATTTCAAAGGTTAAGGTGTCAAAGTGTTTGTCTTGGACCAGTGATCAAAGGTGACCCCGTCGTCCGACCACTCCCTTGGGGTTAAAGGTCAAATTTTCAACTTTGTGCGATTTCAAAAGTTAAGGTGTCAAATGGTTCGTCTTGGAACACCGATCAAAAGTGTCAATGGTGACCCCGTCGTCCGACCACTCCATTGGGGTCAAAGGTCAAATGAAAGGTCAAATTTTCAACTTTGTCCTATTTCAATGGTTGAGGTGTCAAATTGTTCGTCTTGGACCAAAGATCAAA
>JXSR01S035477.1:11709-22881 GCA_000969725.1 Ophiothrix spiculata
AGCGATCAAAAGTGTCAATGGTGACCCCATTGTTTGACCTTTCCGTTGGGGTCAAATTTCAACTTTGTCCAATTTCAACGATTATGGTGTCAAATTGTTCGTCTTGGACCAGAGATCAAAAGTGTCAATGGTGACCCCGTTGTCCGACCTTTCCCTTGGGGTCCAATGTTTAACTTTGTCCTACTTCAAAGATTAAGGTGTCAAATTGTGTGTCTTGGACCAGCGATCAAAAGTGCCAATGGTGACCCGTTGTATGACCTTTCCCTTGGGATCCACCCCACAACTGAATGATTAAGTAGGCGGTCGATACGCAGGCGAGACTACTGGTTCGCGAACCATCTTGTGTTACAACTGTCTCTATTTTTGCTTCGTAGCTTGCATTCTTCTACGCCCGTAGCACAGACAAAATGGCCATCCTGATGCATTTACTACAGCAAGTTGTCAAGGCAGACCAGCCTACAGTGGTGTTCTTAGCAACTAAACATCATGTGGAATATGTCAAAGAGGTGAGTATTGGGGAGCTGGTCCTGGCCTGTAGCACAGACAAAATGGCCATTCTCATGCATTTACTACAGCAAGTTGTCAAGGCAGACCAGCCTACAGTGGTGCTCTTAGCAACTAAACATCATGTGGAATATGTCAAAGAGGTGAGTATTGGGGAGCTGATCCTGATCACAAAAAATCATTGTCTATTTTATCTCCTTGGTTTAAAAAAGGAAGGAGGGTTATCTCATCATAGTGGATGACTGAGTTGTCGTCCTGTGTTATTTATGATGTGAAAAGGGTGAATATTTGCCTTTTTCGTCTGCATACTTTGATAGATTGAAACAAAACTTTGCTAAAGGTGCAACATAGGAACCCTAATCTATTAATGAGGTCAAAGGTCACATTCAAATGTTAAAGGTCATATAAGGTCAAGTTATAAGCCTCACTTGTAAACTTGAAGTCTGATTGGAACCAAACATGGTTTATGGATGTAATAGGGCAACCTTAATCTGTTGATGATGTCAGAGGTTGTATTCTAAGGTCAAAGGTCAATTGAGGTCAAGCTGTAAGAAAGGTTGGAAATGTCAATCCAGGGGAATCTCATGGTTCCAAGAATCAATATTTTTTATCTTATTTTTAACCCTAGCTACATTGTATCTCAAGATATCCCAATGCCCAAGTATTAACATATCAAAGACTAAGTAAGATGTAAGCGATGAATCGCCAGTTGACTGCCAGACAGCTTACCATAATGGACATTAAATCTGTGTGCAAGAGGCCGTGGGTATCCAGTTGAATCAACCAGAGGAGGGTGGTCGTGGCAACTGTTACTGGTTACCGGATGGTATACGGTATAGTAGCCGATCCCCGTTTGACGTCATGTCCTATACCGCCTCTGGCGTGAAGCCGTTGGGATTCGTGGAAAAATACTACTTCCGGGATGATCACTAAAATTATTTTCGTAATCGGTAAAAAAATATGATAGCATATATAAAAAGTTGGGTTCACGCGTGAACCCCAGCTGATTTGGAATGACATAATTATGTTGATTACTATAAGAACACTTTTATATTTTTTTGAGGAAAGGTAAAAATATGATCTTTGGAATTTTTTTCTTCAATACGTGAGTAATGTGACCCAATAGAAATATACGTAAATCGTACCCTAAATTTGCGTTTTAGAAATCCCTCATCCCTAAATCTAGTGGATGCTATTTATCGTGTCCGCCACCGCCTGGAATCAACCACTTTTGGTATTGTATACCTCTTATGGAAAACATTGGAAGGATGCCACTGACTGGATATATTTTATGCCAATGCAGGGACTACATTAAATGCCTGAATAGGAGTATTTTGTCAGGTCTGTGAATGTACCCTTGTTGCCCTTTTCTAAGGGCATTATTGGTGTATTCTCAATGCAGAGGTGCTAAACATGTTATTACTGTTTGTTTTGGGTTTTTTTTCAATGGCAGGTTTAAATAGCTTCAAACCATGTAAATTTAGTAACTCTAATCATAGCGCAAGTTCAAGCAATCCTGCTGTATCCACCTGCTGTATTGGGATATAGCTCTTTCTCTTATTTCAAGTATGTAATTTATTTTTGCAAAGTCTTGATTTTAGTATCGATGCTACCATTTGCTAATCGAAATGTAATAATAATATATAATAATACAGAGGCGCTTTTAGTGCAATATACCCCAAAAAAGGTCTCATTGCCCTTTACAAATAAAAAAACCTTACACTACATACACTACACACAAAATAATGTAGTATCGATACTTGCTGTGACTTGCTCCAACAAAAGCCGGACAAAGTCGCCAGAGTACCTATGGGGTTACAGCCCAATGAATATGCCACAAATCAATAGAAAACATAGGAATTTTCAAGGGAAATATTATTTTTTCAGGGTTGAGCAATGTTGATAAGTGATACATCATTGTAAAGCTTGTACTTTCAGCATTTTTAATATGGGCAATTCAGACAAATGATTTTTCCCGACTTTGTCCGGGTTTCGTGGGAGCAGGTCACATATTGTGTATCGATATGTAGTATACTACCATTTTGTGCATCGATATGTAGTATCAATACTACCATTTTGTGTATCGACATGTAGTATCGATACTACCATTTTGTGTATCGACATGTGGATCGCTACTACCATTTTGTGTATCGACACTGTCGATACTACCATATTGTGTATCAACATGTTGAAAGTTTTGTTAATTTGCGACAATCGATAATTCTGACAGTCAATGACAGCACTATTTAGTATATTCATTTGTGTCTATTGTTACCATAATTGTTCTTTCAGATGCTCACATATGCTGGTATCAGTTGTACATACATTTACAGCTCATTACATCCAACAGCGCGTAAGATCAACATTGCCAAATTCCGTAACAAGAAGACCAATGTCCTGCTGGTGACGGACATCGCTGCTAGAGGTATAGACATCCCGCTGTTGGATAACGTCATCAATTATAATTTTCCTGGCAAACCCAAACTCTTTGTACATCGAGTAGGTAAGTGCTTATTTATTCATTGAAGGTTATAATTATTGTAAATTATTTAAGAAAGAATTGCAACTCAGATTTAGAAAAACATTAATGTGTTAAAGATGACTCATCAAGGAATCCATCTGGATTAGACAGACTGAGGGAGGGGAAAACACTCATTAGAGATGACAAATACTACTTTATGCCACTTATTTATGATTAGCTCCTAAATTGTAAAACAACATCAATTTTGTACTCAAACAAACAGATGACAGTCAATAATTAAAGGTCAGTCACATTAAAAAATCCGATAGGTTTAAGCAGCAAACTGTTATTGACAGTTTGTGAAAACATATCAAATATTCTGGGGGAAAAAGTATACTTTAGGTCCCATCAAAAACTATACTCTAACCCTAAACCCTAACCCTAAACTAACCCTAACCATTCACCCTAACCCTTAATTAACCCTAACCCTAAATTAAACCTAACCCTAACCCTAAAATTCTGGATGGGACCTAAAGTACACTTGGTCCATTCTGTGATTTGTGAAGGAATTGACTGAATGAAGAATTATTTGAATACCATTGTGCTAGACCAGATTTGACAGATTAAGCTGTCAATGAACAAGCATGTATCTGATAGAGGGCTCACTTTCAAGTGGGTATTCAAATGGGCAAAATGAAAATTTTTAATGTGTGCTTATCACCAATTGTTTCAAAGCCTGTTGTGTAACATTTGACAGCACTCTCACAGGTGAGTACCTGTGGTTGCTTACAGACACCAACAAGCCACAAAACATACAACACATACTACTCTGTAATTCCACATTTATTTTCATTGCTATTTGTAATTCCTAGGTCGTGTTGCTAGGGCAGGTCGTTCCGGTACAGCTTACTCCATCATTGGTCCTGATGAATTGGCTCATCTGGTAGATCTTCAGTGTGAGCCAGGCCTAAATTTCATCTCTCTTTCTTTATTTCTATTCATCTCAGGTCGTTTTGCTAGGGCAGGTCGTTCTAGCACAGCTTACTCTATCATTGGTCCTGATGAATTGGCTCATCTGGTAGATCTTCAGTGTGAGCCAGGCTTAAATTTCATCTCTGTTTCGTTTTTTCTATTCATCTCAGGTCGTGTTGCCAGAGCAGGTCGTTCCGGTACAGCTTACGTCATCATTGGGCCTGATGAATTGGCTCAACTGGTAGATCTTCAGTGTGAGCCAGGCTTAAATTTCATCTCTGTTTCGTTTTTTCTATTCATCTCAGGTCATGTTGCCAGAGCAGGTCGTTCCAGCACAGCTTACTCTATCATTGGTCCTGATGAATTGGCTCATCTGGTAGATCTTCAGTGTGAGCCAGGCCTAAATTTCCTCTCTCTTTCTTTATTTCTATTCATCTCAGGTCGTGTTGCTAGGGCAGGTCGTTCAGGCACAGCTTACTCCATCATAGGTCCTGATGAATTGGCTCATCTGGTAGATCTTCATCTGTTCTTGGGTAGGACTATCAAAAATGCAGAACCAGAAAGTAGTCAAGGTAAATTCATTTGGGTTTCTCGGTAAACATTTGTACAAATAGGGAAAGTTGGGTTAACACAAATTCATCATTAAAACTTACTCTTTTATCACAAATATTAGCCAGACAACTCCAGAAAATCCATGTATGTGATTTTTTTTCATAGTCATTCTGGCTCCTTGGGTCCATGGACTTTGTCATGGGTTATATGTAGCCGAGGTTTCTGTAACTTTGATGCTAGAGGTGATTTAATACATGGCCAATGGAGCCTATGACCCTTGACCTTTTGAGCCACAACCACCAAACGGCACTGCTTTAAGGTATGGGGCATCTGTGTGTCAATGTTGTTCCTTGCGTCAATAGTTTTGTAGTAAGAGGTGATTTTATAAAATGCACCATGGAAAAGGAAGGTGGAGAAGGAGAAGAAGAAGACCCATCTGACAGGAAAAAAAACCAACAACCAAAATGAATCAAAAAAGTACTTTTTTAACTTTAGTCTTTCAAGTTGTCCAGGTTAACATTTTTTTGATAAAAATTATATTCCATCTTTATATTATGTATCTTTATAAAATATCAATGTTGTTTTTGTCACTTCAGAAGAAGGTGGTCTATTAGGCCGTGTCCCCCAGTCTGTCATCGATGTGAACGAGGAGGCCATATGCCTTCAACATGGTACCCATCCGGTAGAGCTGAATGGTTTACAGAAGACATGTGACAATGCCATGAAACAGTACCTCAAATCAAGACCCAGCCCGTCAGTTGCTAGCATCAAGAGGATGAAAGAGTTTGACTCCACAGAAATCAGTTATCATCCAGTGTTTGGTAAGTATGGTATTATTCTCCAATAAAGTATCTCAGATGAAAATAAACATTTATTGCTAGCATCAAGAGGATGAAAGAGTTTAACTCCACAGAAATTTTAGGTTGCTTCAGGTCGTGACGGCAACCATATAATAGTAAGTTGCCATTATTTACAGCTAACATAACAATATGTTCAGTTTTGATACTAAAAATCTACCTCCTATTATAAACGCTCCCTGCCACCTTTTTGAAAAATGCATCGCCCAGCATTCATTAGAGACAACATGCTATGCTGTAAAGTTAAATGGGCATTGGACAAGTTCAGCATCATCCCTGAACTTTTCCTCAAGCATTGTGCGATTTTTGCATCATTTGAAATATAAGTGGTAATAATGACAGCATGCAAAGTTGTGATTGTCAAATATAAAGTCTATATATCAAAATATTTAGATATTATTTCATCTTTAATTTTTGTTGTCAACAATGATAAATACTGCCCCCTTTAGTTGAATTTTTAAAATTAACCTTTTCAGAAGATCTAATGCAAACTCCAAACTTCTTTTGATTTGTCAGCAATCTATGATGTGAAAGGAATGTTTTACAAAAAAATCTTTGGTTCTTTCTTGATATATAGCATCAATAATCATATTTAGAGAATAGCCTTATACCCGAGATCAACAAGCAAACAAAAATTTTGTCTTTTCTGAAGGTTTGATCAAAACGTTCCCGAATCTGGTAATTGACTGTTAATTTCTAACATATTAAGTTTAAAGGTGCAATTCATGATTTTGATGTGACAAAAACATCGCCTGTTTTCTAGCTAAATAAGAAGAAGAGTACATTATAAATATATGCTGAAAATTTCACTTGATTCCGACTATTCGTTTCCAAGTTACAAGCTTTTCAGCATTTTGAAAATCCCCATAGGCTACTGTGTTGTAATTACTGTTGGGGCCCGGACAATAATTAGAAAATGACATATTTCCTCACTTTTCTAAAAAATGCAAGCACATATGAATGAATGGTTTGGGGATCGTAACATATACCAGTTGAGGATTGTTATAAGCTAAAAAACTCACTTTTGATAGGGGTGACCTTGAGGGTGAAAAGTTGATAATGAATTGCCCCTTTAAATCATCAAAAATGTCAACAATGTCCAATGCCCGCCCCTGAAGTATAGAATAAAGTTGTGCACAAGGTACTTGTATCAATGTGTAAAGTAAAATGATACAAATTTTGAACTAAACAGTAGTGATTCATTTGCAAGATGACACCAATCCTTTTTTAAACACAGGTATACATGATGATGATGAAGAAAATGTGAGGGCTAACCTTGTGGACGGCATCAGGAATTACAGACCTAAATCAGTAAGTCTAGCTACGGTACTGTTAAACTAGAAGAATTTGGGAAATACAATTTCACAAATTTCTCAATTTCGAGCTTTTTGTGTCATTGTAATTTCACTAATTGTATCAGTTTGCTATTCAAATTAATCTACATTATTAGTATTTGTGACATTATTGAAATTAAAGTGCCAGTGAATGTTTCCTGTTTTGAAGTGTTTGTTTAGATGCTGCCTTGCGTTAAAGAAAGCTTGTGTATAATGTGTAGTGTAGTAGAAAAGCACAGGACTCAGAATCAGTAGGTGGCCAGTTTGAGTCTTGCCACGGCCAATGAGCTATGTCCCTGGGAAAGACATTTAATCTTAATTGCTTCGTTGACACAAGCGATATCTAGGATTTGTTTATGGGAAACCAATAAAATACAGCATACTACAATACAGTGGCAGATTATCAGATAAATACTACATAAAACGTTGAAAACTGTTTTTTTGCTTGTCACTTTCTTAAAACAACTGAAATTAGTTTAGGTTAACCAAAAATGTAATTTCTATCTCTAAAAGGTCCACTTTTTGAAAATCTCCCACCCCTTGACAAAATCCTGCATACGGGTCTGCTGATTATCCCTACTATTCATTTCTGTAGTACACACTTGTAAATATTTATCTATTCTGCATAGTTTCCATTAGTGCATACTCCTTGTTTTGGGGGTCTTTTAGCTTCATTACATACCCTACAAACGGGGTTTTACACTAAGGTGAAAGTAAATTTACATGAAATATATAAATTTTAGATTCACTCAATCATGTACGGTATCTTGAATAGAAAACCTCCCAATTATGTCATTTCTTTCTAGACTGTGTTTGAATTCAAAGAAGCACCTCAAAGTGCAACTCGTGTGATGATGCTGAGTAAGCGAAGACATGACCAGTATTCCATTAAACAACATCGTAGTCAGAAGGACGACAGAAGGAAAGCCAAACAGCTGGAAAAGGAGACTCAATCTGCTGGTGGGGCTGACGCAGCATCAAGCTCACAGGTTGATATTGAGGTGAGATTTTCACAAATTTATTTGTCTTAAAGTCAACTCGGAAATATTGGATTGGAATCATCGGACCAAGTGTACTTTAGGTCCCATCCAGAATTTTAGGGTTAGGGTTTAGGGTTAGTGTTAGGGTTAGGGTTAGTTTAGGGTTAGGGTTAGGGTAAGGGTGTAGGGTTAGGGTTAGTTTTAGGGTTAGGGTTAGGGTTTAGGGTTAGGGTATAGTTTTTGATGGGACCTAAAGTATACCTTTTCCGAATCATCTACCATTTCATTTTGAGGCCCTGTTTTCTTCCAGATAAATGATGCTTCTGCTACTTTATGGAAATTCATTTTGTGGTTTCATCTTGTGGCTTCATGTGTAAAATGAAATGCTTGCATTTAAGCAGAGCCTGTTCTTATGTTTTTATAATTGAGATTTTGTAGTTTAATTTTGCAACTTTTGAAAGCTCACCTGTGCGTATATTGGGTGTGCTTGTATGGAACGCCATCAAACTAAGGAACGTTTTCATACAAAGAAAGGAACTGTCTGATGAGTGAGTGTGTCTACAGAAGCAAGTAGAATAACTCAATAATGAACCATGTTGAAATGTAGGCCTTAATGTCAAATAAGTTTTTCCAGGTCATCGGTACTGGGGGGGGGGGTAACTTTTATCCTTGCTGTGTATATTACCTGTAAATGATCCTCAGTTTTACACATAAAGTGGTTTCAGAGTAGCTGTCGTTGCGGCAGTCGTCCAAGCTTGTAGTTGCGGTTGATGACCGAGCATTTGCAATTTGGAGTTGTCGTATTGTAGCACAACACATTTGCATATTGCTGCAATGATCTGTCGCAAGAAAAGTTGAATTTATTCCAACTCAAAATATTGTGTCGTTGCGACCATCACGACAAGGTAATCGATTTATTGGCTTGTTGTGCTTGCTGCAAAATTTTTCTGATTCGACAAGGTCGAGTTTGCACACTTTAAATTGTTGACATCGCGCTGGTCATACAACCACCACGACAGACACCCGGGGAGGGCACTCACGCATATTGGTTAGACGGGAATGTGCCGCTTTGGAGACCCCCTTTTTCACGATTGAACGATGTTCTATAGCTCTGCATTTTCCTGAAATCGCCATTCTCAGGACTCCTCGAACAAAGCTGTCCGCTTTCTTTTCGCTCCCTACCTGCTAGGGTTGTTCATTAGCACGTGTTTGGGTGTGTAGGTGTCGGATTTTCAACAAAATGTCCCCATAAAGAAGTGTTTTACCTATACTTTTGACCAATACAGTTCTTAAGACTCTACTTTTGCACAGAACATCAGTTTCTAAGACCCTACATTTTCCACGGTTGAGGAGTTCTCAAGACCCTACTTTTTGCATGGCTTATCAGTTCCCTAGCCTTCAAAATTTGTGCTGCCCATAGCACACCCCCGTCAGAAAATAAAAGTGAGTGCCCCCTCCCCCGGGGACAGACACTCTGAAATCAGCTCTCCGCACTTTGAATGCGTACTATTTAGGTTTGTGTAGATGTATATGTCAAATATTTGAGAAGATAATACCTATAAAGCACTATTAATTTAAGAAATTTGCATGGAAATGAAAAATATGCCAAACCCAAAAATGTTCTTAAGCCCTGTTTCCTGCGTAGAAAAAAATTAAATGCATTATGAAATTATGTACAATTGAATTTAGTCTTTGATAATTGATATCTCTTGCAGAGCACTTTTACTACAATTGTCCAGCCCGGAATGAAACGAAAAGCACAAGATGATGGCGACTCAGAGATGAACAAGAAAAGTTTTCGAGATGAAGAGTATTTCATTCCTCATGTACCTTCAGATAGACAGACTGAAATAGGGTAGGTATCAAAGAACTTATACTAGAGAAGCAGCACCACTTGCCGCCATCTTGTTGTCGCTCATGGAGCAGACTTATTGTACCTGTGGATCTGTTCCCAGATTAGCAAGATATCCAGGCAGATCAGGTAGATCTTCACTTGACAAATATACAGTGTGTGCATTTTGTTTAATGTGCAAACCTTTTTTGCATTTCAAGCAGCGTCTTTTGCAATTTGCTCTGTTACGGTACGCTAGTTTTCCCGCTAATCCATTGTGAAGACTCCCAAAGTGTGACGCATAGCTGTAAAATGTCAGAGGTAGAATAATTAACCATCCACAATCCAAGATGGCCACCATCCCATAGGATTTACATGGCAGTCAGCATCACTTCTTCTTAATACTTTCTTTTGTTAGCTAGAATTATAATCCACAGGTACTCAACTTTTCTTCCAAATGTGCTAGACAAATGAGAAAATATGTATCAAAGTGCTATATTTGAAAAATGCATGCTACAAGCATATATGATTGTCTCCAAAATAATATTTTCTGATTCTAACTTAAAATTGAGTTGGAGTTCTATTATCTGCATTCTTAAAAAGTGGTTAAAATTTTCTGTACATTCTTTCCCATACAAAAAATAAAGTAATTCAGATTGGTACTCCATTATAAAAAACACATTTTGGAAGTCATGAAAGGCAAAGTTGAATTCTGAGAATTAGAACAGCTACGTCGCTATCTCATTTTGATGGTTTTAAATCAAAATTAACACAGCAAAACCATATTTTTTGAAAAAAATGTTGTTATATTGCTTCAAGTCTCTTTTTTTTTTGCCTTATAGGTTAAGTATTGGTACTGCATTTGGGCAACAAGCAGATGGAGCAGTCTTAGATCTGACAGAAGATGATGTTGGCGAGATGAGAAAACAAGAAAATAAGCGCAAATGGTAAGCCAGGACTTATTTCTTGATCAGAAGCACCAAAATCAAAATCTTCATGCTGCTTTTATACTCGTGTAGTTTTGTAGCTTTGTCGCTGCATGACGTATATTTTTTACAAAAACTTGCCGCTTTCGTTTGTCGTGGGAGCAAAGCTACATGTCGCTGAGATAATCGATATTGGCAAAATTGTGTCGCACGTGTGAAACGAACCAAGCGAGAGAGCTACAAAGTTACAAAGAGACAATAAGTATGAAAGCAGCATTAGAATTCACAAAGAATAAAGCGGCCATTACAAAGTGAGTGGTAAAGCGGTATTTCTATGTCTTGCACTATGAGTCCTGGATTCGATCCCTGGTCTTGGTGCTATTTGTGCAATTGGTTGCCAGTCTAAAGTCTAGTTTCTACAGGTTTTCAAAACTCCAGGTGCTCATCTAAAACTGGCAAATAAGTCTATCAGACGATCCTCATGGAAAGTAGCGATAGACACTGATGTGGTTAATAATTATCCTCTAGAAATATGTCATGTTTATTTATTTAGTAGTAATTTGGCATTGTTCTTCCATATACTTCATTCAAAATATCTGGTGCATGGTAAGGATTAAATCTTTCAACTTGTTATTTTTCTTTTTACTTTTCATACCTGTAGGGACAGAAAGAAGAAGAAATTCCTCGGCAAAGATCCAGTGAAGAAATTCAAGACAGAAAGTGGCACTTACATCCCTGCTTCCTACAAGAAAGAT
>JXSR01S035479.1:23665-48448 GCA_000969725.1 Ophiothrix spiculata
TGCAATTTACAAAATTGACCATAATTTTCGTTTCCGTTGTCGTACGACTGTAATTTTTTCTGTTATGGAAAGATAATGGTCTCTATTACTTATAATTAAAAACAAATTTAGAGAATGTATCATACTTTTTGAAATGGAGTCACTTCAATCACTGTAAACTTCTTTTTGATACACCCTGTATACTATACGGCTTCGAAATTATTAATATCAAGATTCTTCACTATCCCCAAGAAGCGCCAATAATTAATATCAACATGAACAAGATTCCCTACGAAGCACAATATGTGATACGGCTTCGCAAATTTTATGTTCTATGTCATATAAAAGATTCGCCAAAAAGCTAAATATTTCATACGGCTTGAATTCAAGAATAAAATGACTTGAGCAGATCAATAAATCTCCCAACCAAATTTATGAAATGGATTTGGCCCACCAACCCCAACCTAAAAACACTTCAGCAGTGTCTAATCCAACATTCGAAATTCCAAAATGTCAAAAATGTTAACGGTATTGATAAAATAATGCTTTTCGTTAAATTTGTAGCATTAAGGATACACTGCGGGTCTTAATTTTCTGCTGATTGAACGAATGATTGGTAAAGTTGATCTTTAGTGATATAACTTAATGAGATTGACACAAACATTTTAAAAGTAATATCTTCAACAATTGTTAGTTTTAGATGTCAAAAAGAAAAGGAAAAAGGGATGTTATAAGATAGTTCTCATTGAAAACCACCTTGACCATCGGGTCTTCGGAATGTACATTCCAGTGAATTATGCCCCTGATTATTACATTTTCCACATTTGTGAGGGTATCTGCATGACTTTCGAAAACAACCCTTTTTACTATTTTAGGCGAAACAAAACCTGATATTTACTTTCCTTTGTGTTTCTAAATTAATTTGATTTTCCGATAGAGATGAATTTGAACTTGCAAACGTGGCGGTTCAGGGAATTGAAAGTTTGTCCAGAAGTAAATCTGAATCATAGCATCCCCATGATCTAGTAGGACAACAAGCCTGACCCATTCTAAATTCTCTGTCATAAAGCACCCATGTATTGCCAGGGAAAAGACGAGCCAATTTTCTTATGGTATCCATATATTGAATTAACTCTATAGCTCTGGTCGAATGACGCTCTAAATAAATTGCTGAAAAAAACAAAAATGCCTGTGTCCAAAGGTCAATATTGAAAATTGGACGTGCACAGGGCTTATTTTGTTTAAACCCTATCTGATTATTTTCTAGTCTGATGAGTGATAATGTCAAAGATTCATCAACATAGTCATTATCTGGTTGAATTAAATTTCCTAACTCAACGTATTCACCTTTCCAAATTTTTTCTTTGATACTTAACGCAGTAAATTGTCCCAAAGGGGTGCCTAATCTACGGTCTTGGGCGCTAATATGAGACGGTATAGTGAGGTCCGAACCCGTAATACTCATACTGACACCATTGTGACAGTTTGTGGTTGTTGTTGGCATAGCATTGATAACCTGGGCTGACTGATTAACTGATGAATTTAAACAAGATTCAAAGATTCAAGATTCAAAATTTATTTCAATAAACTACCACAATTGGCTAGCATTGAAGGCAGTGACGCATTAGAAGCGTTGTTTGGCCTATTGATTATTGACTGCGCAGCTGTATTTTGCATTGATTGACTTTGCATGCACGATGTTTGATCTGGTAAAGTAATTGATGGAAAAGAATTAACAGAACTCGGAACTATTGGAATTAATTGATGACGTAACAACATTTTGTGTACTTGTTACTAACAATGGACTTTCCTGGCTTGGTCTTGCATGGCTTAACTCCTCTGTAGATGGGGCACTGAATGTGTTTGTGGTTTGGGTTGCCGACTTCCAGATCATCTGCTGCCAGATTAGTCCAGAAGAGGTGTACTTCTCGTTGTTGGGCGAGTTGTAGTTGATGCACCACTACGACCCCTCCTTGACCTCGTGGATTTTGGCATCTTGTCTGATGAATTAACAAACTAAATGAAATGATTGGTCAATTTTATTGAAGTGAAACATTAAAATAGCCTGGAATCAAAGGATAAATAAAAATACAATATCTGAAGCCCGCATAGTAGGGCCAATAAAAACGCTTTAATGAAAGTTGGGCCACCGCCGAACATTCGAACCCGCTTCAGTAAAATTGTCTTTGTTACCCTTCAGACTTCCTGACTAAATAAATGTATGCAAGCATATTAATTTCCCTATTAAATCACTGAATAAATGCATTTGTGAAATGGAAGTAATGATACAATAATGGACTGATTTAATATACCAAACTATCATACTACAGAATATCCTTAGTGATTTATTCAGTATTCAGAAACTGCTTGTTGCCAAATATAATCCTCAACTTTCCCAATTTCGATGGGTAGCAGCTGCAAGTCTTATTTTTAAACTAAATATTCTGACAATTTACATCAGGGGGACTGACCTAGAAAGGGGGTAATGGTATGTGCGGCCTTCAAAACCCCCTTTTCACGTCTACCGCTCCCTAGACCCCAATTTCAAACACAATCTTTATTGCCAGTTCCCTAGCGTAATTTTTTTTTTGAAAGAAATGCGAAAAAGACCCCCATTTCAATGAAACGAGTATCACCCCTGTGATATTTCAATGGCCTGATTTTAAAATAACTAGCAAAGACAAATCGATGGCTTGAAACAAATGCAACTGACTACAGCGTTGCTTTTGAATTGCGATACCTTTAGGCCGACCAAATCTTTATTAAAATGCAAATCTAAATGTTCAATTTAATCGCTCACTGTAGCGATGTGTTAAATGACCGTTGCTTTGTAATTTGCAGCAATAAATCAACAAGCAAATTTTACCTTAATTCCCATTTATTTGAAATATTATTCAGAAAATGAACTCATAAAATAATTCCAACAAATCAAATACCTTATTATTGCTATTTCCTGCAAATAAAATTGACAAATTCCTTGCAATAAATCCTGCCAATATTGTGGCTCCAAAATGTCAAGTGCTACAATATGTCCAGTCCTTTGTGTCTAGCGCGTACAAAAATAAATTTTAATGCGTCGAGAGCTCAGAAGAGAATGCTGGATGTATGCTTCAAATAGGGCGAGGCTAAATCGATTGATCAATATATGTGATCGCGTTATAACGGCATAGGCCATAGCACCCTCTCGTCCCGGCTTATTTAATCTGGGAGTAAATTCTAGTTAATTTATCCCAATATATAGAAAGAGTTGGCAGTCGAGTAGCAAAAATGGCTAAATCAACTGACTTGGTTAGCATTGCGAGAGAACCACCTGAGCATCAGTAGATACTATTACTCACTAGTAACTTGCTGCACTTTCATGAAGATTTTAGAGCTGTCAGTTCTTCCCATGATTTTTTCTACTCGCTGGCAAATCGCCCGATGCTTGTGCGTGCCCCGTTCGAGCCCCGCCTAGAGCTTGTTTAAAAAATCTCCCCCAAGACCGCTTGTGAGTTGTGAGCGACCTCATGTGCTGCTCCATCAAATTCACCTTTTTAAAGTCATTTTTACTACTTGATGACTCATGCAAAAGAGCTCTTTCAAATCCCAGTGAGCTCTCTGAACTTACTTTAAAAATCAACATTACAACACGGCTGAGAACTTTTTTTAAAAAATTATATGTGATCTTAGCAGCACTAAGCATTCATTTTGAGCTGTTTTGTTCTGAACTCTTAAAAACTCTCATGTGAGTTTTGTCTGCTGTGCCGTTCCAACTTGGCCGAAGTCGTGGTTTTCTGCTCATCTCATCACCAATGACGGTGTGCGATGCACATGGACAGACTCTAAATCCACCATTGAGGCAACATTTACACAGAATTTTGCGATACTCTGTAAACCATTGTGTCTCCATAGATAGTTTAGACTTAAAGCCAATTATAGTCCAAGAAAGTCTCTCTAGGAAGCTTATTCCTACTCGGGTCCTAGAGATAGAGTAAAATAGGAAAAAATCTTGATTTTTTAGATGCAGGAGGAAACTGGAGTACCTGGAGAAAACTTGGTATGGATAAGCAATCAAACTCACATATGGCCTACTGATTGAACCTGGGTGTCACTGGTGAGAGGCAAGTGCTATCTACTGGTGATCCGACCGGTTGATATTGAGAGGAATGGAAACTCATAGCACCTACGACTTGTCTTAACAGAGAGCATGGATGATCTCTCTAATGCTTTGTGCATCATAGATTTATTATAATAGTCCAACACCTCTGGCTATATTGTAGGAAACCTTTGAAAAGTTAATGGTTCTTTGTACTTTTCTGTGAAACCAATCCAAGTGAATTCAATTCAAAAGTCCAACCTGGCCTCTTAATATATTATATCGGGGAATACAAGATCGTAGTACCTGTAACTTGTCTTAACAGAGATCATGGATTATATCTCTAATCCTTTGTGTATCATAGATCTATTATAATCAAGGAATTTTTTATAGGGGAACCGGTACTCGCCGCCATTTTGATTTCACCGCTGTATAAATCCTATGGGACGGCAGCCATCTTGGATTGTCGCTCATGGAGGGTGAGTTATTGTACCTCAAGCATTTTACGGCTCAGCGTGCCACACTTTGAGAGTCTTCACAACGGATTAGCTGGAAAATTGGCGTACTTTTTATCAGAGCAAGTCGCAATACACGCTACTTGAAACGCAGACATGGTTTGCACATGAAACAAAATGCACAGGCTGTGTATGCGTCAAGTGAAGATTTAAGCGATCTGCCTGGGTCTCGGGCCAAAGTCCGAATATATCCGGAGGTACAATAACTCTGCTTCATGAGCGACACAAAATGGCAGAAAAAAAACGGTTCCCCTATAAAAATTCCTTGATTATAATAGTCCAATACCTTTGGCTATTTTGTAGGGAAGTTTTGATACTTTGTACTCTTCTGTGAAACCAAAGGCAGGAAAGTCCTCATAACAATTAATCCTTCAAAGTGTTTCTCATAACGAGAACAATCTGTTCATGATTGTATACCTGTTTGAGCCCCCTAAGCTGCTACTTATTGGAATAAATGTCAAAACTCTAACCTCCAGCGAAATCTTTCATTAGGTGTGGCAGGTATCAATTCCCCTACGTATAAATCATGTGACTCATGGAGCAGGCTTTCTTTTGTATTGTAACATGGTTAGCGTGACTGGAGGAAATCAACAAACATTGTTTTCACCATTTGTACTGACATATCAAGGATTGGGAGATTTTCTAGACTTGATATGGATTCTGTTTACAATTACATAAATGAATTATTAAAGTTTTGTAATATGTCCTGTAGAATTGTGTGGCTGTTAGAGAACTTTGTAGCATTATGAAAGCAAATATGTTTTGAATTTTGGTACGTTGTGAATGATTTCAATGTGTAGGATTTTGTAGTTTCCTTTAACCCTAACCCTGAATTGAGAGATGATCTGTTTTGTAGCCTAAGTCCAACTAAAAAAAGCATGTTTTTTTCTGGGATTCGAACCTAATACCTCTGGCTTCCCAAGAGAGGCACACCATTTGCAGGTTACCACAGGGCTGTTGCCAAGGCAGTGATTTGGTTTCCGATTTTCACAGGTTGCTCCAAAACTTGATTCAAAGTTATAGTGAATGAATTCCTTAACGGTACAGTAAAGGAATTCATATACATACAACGTGAATGAATTCATACACCGTAAAGGAATTACAACCTTTCCCGAATTGATACTCGGATTTGGGAGCATTTTAGCCAGTTTTGACAGTTTTTCTCATATAACTATTTATTGAATTCTAATATGTCTGGAGATTAACTTTATTGTCATATTCCATTTCTGTCATAATTTTTGTGCCATGATAGATTGTAAATACTAAGGTATCCTGCAGGCATTTTACACTTTGTCAAGTGGTGTTAATATAGTGATAGATAGCAAAGATTCACTTTGTCTTCAGGGCATGGTCGTGATGTTATGGTTAGGTAGAAGGACAGGATTTCCATTTTTTATCCAAGGTCGTATGGACTTCAAAGGTCATCGACAAAAATAGATGTTGGAAATAGTGACTCTCGCAACTAGAACTTGTTATACTGATGTCCTCCATAGTAGGTACTTTATGGTGCAATTCATAATTTCGATTTGACGAAAACCTCGCCTCTTTTCTCTCTATATAAAAAGAAGTACAATATAAATTTATGCTGAAAAATTTCAGTTGATTTTGACTATTTGTTTTCAAGTTACAAGATTTTTGGCATTTTAAAAATCCCCATAATCGCCTGCATTGTAATTACTGTCGGGCCCCGACAGTAATAAGAATGGTATTATCAATAAATAAGAAATACATGAATTGTGACAAGATAGACTATGTACTCTTCAGGCTTTGAAGCCTCAACGGTATGTGATTGGGCTCGAGTATTTGATTTTTTTATTGTAAGACTCCACAATATTTGACCAGTGTCCCGTCAAAAGATATTCAAAATGTTCATATTTTTGAAGATGTGCCAATTCAAAAAAGATATGGATAAAAAGGTTGGTTTTGTACCAAAAGATGGCAAATTTGTTAAGGTTCCTTTCCAAACTCCATGAAAAAGTATCCAAAATCTCAAACAGTTGAAGTTAAGATAATTTGTACAGAAAATTTTGCCAAAATGTATTGTATTTAGCCATCTATTGTGCCATTGTATGTATGAAATGCAACTATATGCATGTGGAGGTGAACCCATTCTTCAGATACTCTAGTTATGGCATGTTCAGGAGCATTTTATAGTTAAATACAAGGTCCATTTTCTCAAAATTTTCTGAAGACATCTTATGAGGGTCTCCCAATATGTAAAGGTCAGCAACAGGATGCAGGTAATACTGCTTCAGGAGTGAAGGTTTCTCAAGATCAATGTTTGATTGAGTCGAGATTAAATTGCAGGCTTATCAGATAAATTGGAGAGGAAATAAATGGGCAACATACATTCATATGGACATTGAGAAAGTTTAAAAATAATTGACATTTGGGATGGAAATTGCAATTATGACAGTGAAATATGTACATTTTCAACTTAATTTGGGTGAAATTGAAAATGTTAGGTTTAAGCACATATAGTATCCATTTTGTATTTTTGACTATTCTTTTATTACAGTTTTGTGTATTATTTGAGGCTCATAATTGGAGAATAAAAGATAAGATTTATTGTTTTGCTTGTCATCTATTGTCTCATAACATTTTAAATAATGTGTCATTATGAATAAATAATGTACGCCCATCCAGTATGAGAAGAATTTCTCAGTTAGATGAGTCCACCTTTGCCCGCTGCTTTTTTTCAAAACTGGAAAAAAGTTTTTACTGTACAAAAGTATACTGCGCCTAATTTTCAGATTTCCAAAAAAAGGTTTTTTTTTTATGTTTTGAAAATACTTTTGGTGGTGTTGTTTTCATTTTAATACTGTTTTTAAACTTGTATAAAGAGATTTTTCAGTACAGTAGACTTATTTGAATTTTAAAGAGGCCATGATTTGGTGTAGCTTTGACTAACATTGAAAAAAAAGGAATCTAAAAAAAAATCCACTAGACTGCACTTGTTCCAAAAAAAGTTGTGGAGGACAAGATGTTAAATCACACTCTATGGCTAAGAATAAGGAGTCATGTTGTGCCTTGTCAATTTTGATTAATGTGTTTATCAGTGACAACTCATTGGTTGTTATTAGAGTATATTCTAGTGTCCAGTACAACCAGACAGAGATAAATCTCATTGTAAGCTCTTGATAAATGAAGTATTGGACAGAGGTATTCACCCACTTCCTGCAAGGAATTTGGCCCTCATTATAAATGAGCCTTACAGACAAAAATATTGACCTATCGCTGGATGATGATAGATGTCTCTGTGTGAGATAGAGTAATGCTTCAATGTCATATTGCAACCCCAAGTAAGGCCAAGAAAAAGAAAAGGTTTGTCTCAGGAACCGTTTGCAAAAAAGCTATGCGGTATGCAATTTTTATTTTTTAAATTTTTTAAGGAAATTAGCTATGTGGCATGCAAAATTTCTTTTTTTAATGCTCTAAAATATTGATTGCCCAACTTACGTTTGAAGTGTGAAGTTCCCATAAGTATGATCCCGCCCATTTTAACTATAATGGTAAAATTGCAACAGCAACTGACAGCAACCTGGAAGGCGGTTGATTGTTCGATTACCATCGATAAAAACAGAGAAAAAGACCAGCGCATTGCTCTACACGCTAAATTCATTTTCACATAGCAATGCGTGTGGGGTTCTGAGCCAAACATTTTTTGGGGGCCTAAGAGCAGTTATTTATAACCTTCAAAGTCCTAGGTTCATTTCTGGCAGCAATGCAGCATATTTTTCTGGGCTTGATGGAATGAAAGGACGCCTGGCGCCTGGAAGTTTTCTTTTTTGCTATCAATTCTGTGAATTTTTGGAATTGCAGTTTATGGTATCTGATGAAATGATGCTATTCAGACTGTACTGTTTAAATACATAATATTAAAAAATAATAAGTTGTCTCTTGACATTCTAACTGTCACGTTTTGAGTATTAAGAAAGGCTCTTAGCGTTCCACATTCTAGTTCAGGTGTTTTTAATTCAGACCTTATAAAGAAAGGTGAATGGTTTTATCATTAGATACTGTTGATAATATCATGATTGCAGTGATTTTGAGCTGTGCAAAAATTATTTTCCATTGCACGGCATGAAACAAACCTGTGTGATATAATGATATAAAACAAATATTGAATGCCTATGCACGTGCAATAGTCCAAAATATATCATTCGGTCAAATTTTGACTAATCCATTTCACTCGACTAGGCCACGTGAAGTAGAAAAGTCCAAATTTGACCTCATGATATATTTTGTACTATTGCACTCTCAGGCATTCAATATTTGTATAATATAATAGAGTCAATATTTCAACACTTCCTTGGTTCATTTTTTTAAGGTTAAGATGAGTTGAAGGTGAAAACAGTTTGTATACCTTGTCTGTAGATAGGTTTATATGTATCTGGGTCTGGACCTGGATCTGAAATGATATACTTTACAATGCTGCTAGGAGAAGGGGGAGTCAAACACAGCTTATGTCACTTATGAACCACAGAAAAGACTTTGATTCTGCAACCTGTACTCTCCAATGTTTTTAGTTTCTTTAACATTTCAACAGTTTCTTAAGGACAGACTACTGTCCAAAAACTAAATTTTCAAACATGATAAGTAATTCCTCAAAAGTATTAAATGCAATCATTCATGTTTTATTTCCAGAGTGATACAGAAGAGTCAGATGATGGTGATTTGTTTGGTCCTGAAGATGAAGAGGAAGAGGAAGAAGTGGCTAAACCAAAGGTAGGTGTAAATGTAGAGGAGGGTTTAAGGAATTCCCACAATTCCATTAAAATTGTTTGCTCACTGAGTGGCAAGTCTGATAGATTGCATGATGGGAAGTTGTTGAATCACTCACTTCTGGTTTAAATGTTGCATCAAGAGTGAGAATTGGAAACAATATTTTCTATCTATATTGTAGTAAAAACTAATGAAATATCTGAAGCCAATGTTTTCAAATCAATGAAAACACCTATAGATGAATATTTTCCAGAAATGCAACAAGATATAAGGTTTAATGTTTAAATGTTGTACATGTGAGATCCTCAATCAACAATTTTGAACCGTTGGTCTTGCAGTTTTAAGGAATCTTATATTTTCAGAAACAAATAATTATTCACATCTTTTGAATTCCCTATAAAAATCTTTCCTTATTCTCTTAAGGAAAGATTCATTTCTTGCATTCGTCTAGCTTAAAACAACTGAAGTAAAACACCGTCCATTTTTACAGCATGTCTGGGATATATCCGAATTAATCTCATGGGCTGAGAACTTGTAAACAAAGCTTATTGGACCATAAAAAGTACTTACACAACTTTGTCAGATCAGTGTGACAAAGCTTATGCTGACAAATGAAGAACATATAGGAGTCTTGAGGGGATTTATTTGAGCCATAAATAGGGATATATCCTGTCACCGGGACCTTTTTTCCCTCGTACCTTTACATATGATTATGTCAAATATCTCAGGAATAGATATGGAGCAACATGTCACCAAGCAGGTGGTTACAAACAGAAGTGTGTTTGTGATCATATCGGCAGTATATGACAGGACATATATGTGTCAGAACTAGACATGTGGGATGCGGCTGTACTCGAGAGAGAAATTGCTAGACTTGTGAAGGAGCTAGGTAGATTGATACAAAGTGGCTACTTTGAGGAGCAACATTTTTAACAAGTAAATAAGAAGATTTCTGTAAAGATGGGGACTTTCATACTTAAACCTGCTGAATATCTCAGAGTATCATTACCATGGTCCTTGTTATTAAAATCAATTTACACAGTTTTTGATCAGATGAATTTATTGTAAACTAGATCAGGGATTCTCAATTAGCGGCACGTGCGCCAAATTTGGCGCTTTGACAAGTACTGATTGGCACTTTGAACTCTCTAAAAACAAAGAAATACATTTGGAACACATTGAGAAATAGGCAATTAGTGCTTTCCCTTACATTTTTTCATTTATGTGGCGCATTGTAAGGACTAGTTAAGAACCCCTGCCCTGAACTAGATGCCCATTAATGACATGAGTTTATCAATATACAAAGATTGCAAAACCTCCCACTAGATTTTAAATATTTCTACACATTGTCCTTATATATTTTATAGGAATCAGCTTGTACTTTTTTCAATTTGATGTCAACCAGCACAAGAAGGCAATCCCCATCCCCATGTATATTTCACAGTCCTAATATTAGTTGTCGGTGACATTTAGATTTAAAATTCCACCATGTTCATGTCTGTTAACACTACTTTCCTATAACTCAAAATTTCCTTTAAGATGACTTTACAAAAGCTTGCCCAGCAGATTATCCATTTCATAACACACATTTTAATGTAACTCATGCAGAAACCCTTCCTTCGTCCATCCTTTTTAAGATATCCTTAAAACAGATTAAACATGTGACCAAGCACCTTCTAAACATATTTTTAGAAACGGTATCACTGTTGAAGCTGAGGGGATCATTTTACACATGTCGAAGATACTCAGAAACTTCAGGCTAACTAAAATTACTTTAAAAAGGTTTCAAATTTAGGAATTCAACCTTGACTGGTCACAAAACAGGATATTTTGAAATTAACCATTTGACTTTTGGGTGTGACAATATTTTGTTTACCTCTTGTCAAGAGTTTTAATATAATTTCTTAGTTCAATTCAGAGATTAGTTGAACAGTCTTGGAAAGATTAATTGGCCCATGTAGTCTTCAGAGTTGTTGTTGTAGATCATATAATTTTGGTTGCAATGAAGTTTTTTCTTGTGTGTTAAATCTGAAATTGTCAAGGTAGTTTTGTGGCAAATATGATTACCTGTCACAAACTCTCATTTGAAATATATTCAGCCTCACCACAGCTTGACTACAGTGGTTTTCCTTGACCAGGCACCAGGTTGAAGTCCTGTCAAGTATATAAGATGAAGTCCAAAGTCTTCTGCGTTTGCGGATTTTCCACAAAAATCACGGAATCTAGGGTGTAACACGGAAAACGAAACTTGAGCAAAAAGAATTTTAAAAATGTCAAAAATACACGAAAATTAATGAAAAAACTTGATATTGATTACAAGTAGAATCAAAAGAAAACAAAATCAGCAACACATGTAGGCCTAACCTACCGTTTTATTCTCGTTAACTTCTTACTACGACTGCCGCCTGCAGTAAAACACAGATTTTGAAGCTTAAAAAGCAAAAAAAAAATAAATGTGGACCTTAATTTAAGATCTATTACATCATGATAACTTGGAATGGTTATGGCATTGTGGCATAGCTGTGTAAGACAAAGGGATTTAAGACACTGATACTATCATTACTTGAACAATAAAGAATCAATTCATTCTCACAGCCCAACAGATTTTTGATGATCCCAATAATTATTTTCAAGGTATTGAACATTTCACTTAATTTTTGATATGTTTTAGATTTAGATTTGTATTTCAAAGAAAGAGGAAGAGTAATTTGAAAGAGGAAGATTTTTAAACTCTAAATTGTTATTTAATTGCAAGTTTTGGTCAGATTTTTATATTTTCAACTTGAAATCAGACAAGCATGTGATCTAGTAAACTTGTTACACTTTTGACCTATGTTTGTAGTGAAGTAGATCAACACAGCAAAGCTATATATTATCTTCATCCCTAATGATATCCTAAGAAAAACAAGATGGCCGAAATCTGATTTGATATGTATACGTATGGAAGTGCCTTCAGAAGTCATGAATCATCTGCCGGCTAGCATTGGGAGTATTGCTCCTTGAAGAAACAGTCGTCTAGACGCCTTGGAGTTAAACAATTTCTAGTCCATGGTACACATGAGCTTAGTGGAGATATATTTGATGGATTTGTAATAATTGTCACAAATGGGCTGCGTATTTAAAAGAATGGACAAGAATTTGTTTGGTTATCCCTGATTATGCCTCTTCAGAGAATGTTCTGAGATAGTGTGGATCTATTCATGGAAAGAGAAGATTGGAAAGTTAGCTACTGCTATTTCAGTATCGCTTAGCTAAAAGACCAAGTGATTATATTTTGATTTTGACCAATCAACTTGTGCAACACCGATGTCATCATAAGATCTCAGTAATTGAAGTAGAAGGCAGTAAGGAAACGGTTTTGGCCACACTACATTGAAACAACTAGATGGACAAGATTATCAGTGCAGCGATCTGAAACCAATTGACATCGACAGGGCGGAGGTTTAGGGAAGAAAGAATAGCCATTGACCATATCCTTGTTGCCTAGGAAACCACATAGGACGTGCTGCAAGCATTTTGGACAAAGAAGTGAATTGTAGGCGTAAGAAGATTGGAGTTGTAGTTTGAGGAACCTTTGCGGTTACAAATCACGGCTGAGGAACTTTTGTGGTTACAAATCACAGCTGCTGATTCATACATTCTCACGGAAGTATCTTGGCTGAATACTTTTCAAGGTCAAACATTACATGCGTAAAAATCATTGACAAAATTGTGTGACTGTCTCTACCCGACTCAAATCTAAAATACAGGTGACTATATTTTGATTTTCAACATTTCAAATGCCAATTATATATCGGACATAGTAGAGATAAGCTTATTTCAGTCATCAGGCATTGATGTTATGTTAAGACTTGTTCATAATGATGGGTGAAACATTTGTAGCAAAGTGACAAGTGTCAGCGGTATATCCTCAATGGGTGGATACTGGAATCAATGCAACCCGTTCCCTACAGTCAAATGAGTTTATGTCTGTAACGAAGGGACTTCCTGTATTAGGAGTTGGAAATAGAAAAAACACTTGAAGGACGTAGTGTACACCAAGGCTCTACTAAGCCACATTGCTTGTAAACTGAGTGGGAGTTTGGATCATACTTATGTGTTGTGATGCGGCTGACGAAATGAGATGAATGGGTATTGTCAACATGGTTTTGTCAGTCATTGATGGTGACAAATTGTGATTGAACAACAAATATTTTGGTTCAGTTTTGTCATGAGTGGTGCTGTGTTTGTTGCTTGATTTTTTAAGATCAGATGCTGATTTGATTTGAATGGATTGAAACTGAATTTCTGGATTTATTGTTCTTATTTGGAAAGCTTTGTACTCAAGTGATTAGGAGACAGCTGGTCAAGAGATATTGTTCTTGTAGTTTTCTCCAGATCATCTTATTTGTAGAGATTTGTTAAGGAACAATATTTGGCAGGATGATTGTGAATGAAATCAAACATTTGATATTTTCTTGATAAACAATGTAGATCCAGTATTTATGGATTACTTTTGGAAGATTTTGAACTCGAGGCTGGAGATTTTTCCAATCATGTAACCACGACTGTGGAATTATGCGCCTGTTTCTGGTGAGGTCAGTTTGTACCACATCAGATTATTCCAGTGTTCTTGCACTACTCAAGCATTATTTGGTTGTCGGCAATAGCAAGGTAAGAAAACAAGGGGTGTTCAATAAGTTTTGTGGCCTTAGATAGAGATAGATAAGCTATGCATTATTTTAAATACATTATGTAGTTCAACTAGATCGATGAAAATATACACAATTTCAAGTAAAAATATCTGCTTTTGTTTTTTATTTTACAGAAATTTAAAGCTTTCCAGTTGAAGGTTTCTGAGGGTTGATTTTTTGCCATGAAAACTAAAGTAACTTAAACTTAACTGGTTTGCATTATATTTAAAATCTCCCTCCAAGGTGCCACAGCCAACAAATTTAACAAAGACAATGATCAATTAATTAATTAATGATTAATCAGAAAAAGATTAATCCTTCAAATAATATAAAAAGAATTGGACGACAGATTTCAAAATGTCAGGGAGGAGATGGTTTGGGGAGTTCTTGGTGTCATAATGATTAATTTTTTTTCATGTTTTGATTTTTTATTCTAAAGTTTAAAAGGCTCTAACAATCAAGTTTAAAGTTTCGGTAAAGTAATAACAAAAGCAGATATTTATGAATTAGGTTGATCAACACAACATATTAATATAAATAGCATAGCTTATCGCCTCCTATCTACCAATTTATATTTAGATACAGTTGCTACATGACAACGCATTGCATGCAACAAAATACACAAAAGAAATGGACAAAGTTTGGTGATCCACATGCCTGTAATTTTTCACCAATCTTGAAGAAATCATTTAGGGAATGATTTTACATACTGTTATGGTGCTCAAGGAAAAATGCTCTGTTAAAATGAGTTTTATAAAAATTAAACCTGGTCCACTCAAGGAAATTGAAGGGGAATAGGTGCTTGCCGCCTTTTTTTTATTTGTGGGATGGCTGCCATCTTGGGATTGTCACTCTTGGACAGTGAGTTATTGTATCTCTGCCATTTTACAGCTACGCAGCAATCAAAATCAAAATTTACTGCAAGTGCATTGACTTTGTATTTTTCTATCCGGATGATTGACAATACCAACATTCCTTTGTTTTTCTACTTAACACTTATATATCCAGGGAGCTGAGATATTCTTAATTTTGTCCAATTTTGACACTTAAAGGCAAGTGTAATTGACCCTATGTTGGGTGAAATTATTGGAGGAAATTGGAAGCATTAATTTGTGGATTTCCAGGTGTTAGAATCTCAGCCACTTTGACTACTATTTGTGGCAGTAAAAATGCAGTTTTAAAATAAGTTTGCTATTGACGAGGATGATGATGATGATGATGATGATGATGATGATGATGATGACAACGACGACGAAGACGACAACGACTACAAAGATGAAAGGGTGATATAAATGGGGCAATTAAGGTTAAAACTTGAGCCCGATAATAGATTTGAGAAAGGGGAAACAGTAGCAGGTCTGTGTATAGTGGCTTAACCAGGTGTATTTCCTCCAGATTTTGGTTGCTAGGCTACAAATATAAGCTGCCTCTCAGCTGGGCTGGAGGAAAAATGTTTCATCTGGATTCAATACGAATTTTTATAAATGATGGCGTGCAGTGACCATGGCTTAATAAAACTGTTATATCATCTTCAAGCAAAAATGCCTGAAATGATGTTTTCATACCGAGGATGGAAGTGTGGATCATATTTGAGTGTTGGTATTATGCATATAATGATGAATTCAAAATGTACCATTCATAGATATTTCTAGATATTTTTAATATCAAGGATTGCTTCCCAAATGTAGAGTTGTAGGCACATGTTTACAATATTAATTTGAGACATAGTCTAGCCGTGTGATTTAATTAGACAAAAGATGCACAGGAAATCTCATAGGACTAAGGATGACCAAAAGCAGAAGTCAGTTTTATTTTTTATTTGATATTTATTTATGTTCATATTCAGCATTCCCATAGGCAAATTTCATTCTTTAATGTTTGTCCATGCTGCTTCAGCATATTGTTGGTTGTGTACTATTACAAATTCCACTGCGTTTTAGGCAATGTGCCAAACATTCATGTTTAGGCGGCGATTATGCCTCTTTACCCCTAGATTTTATAAAGTAATCATATGCAATATCGCCCATTTTATTTCAATATGTCGAAAAGTAGTACATCAAAACACTTAAAATTACTTTTCTATGAATAGGGTTCATGTGTAAACCCAGCAGATTTAAAATAACATAATAAAGTTATCACCATAGGAACACTTTTATTTTTAGAGGAAAGGTACAAATATGATTTTTGTAATATTTTTATTATTTGTGAGCCGATAGAAAGACACATGAAATGTATCCTAAATGTGCGTAGAAACCCCCTGTGCCTAAATCTAGAAAATCATGACCTGTGCCACCTGGTTAAGCTTAAAGAATCTGTGTGTGACACCTATGTTGAGGGAAGATTTGTTTGATTCTTCTAGAGAATGATAAGTTAATAACATATTAATCCCTTTGATGGACAAAGTATCCTTTATTCCCATCAAAAGCTTGATCTAACCCTAAACAATAACCTTTAAACTAACCCTTAACCCTCCTAACACTTAGTCCAAACTTTTTAATAACTGCTAACTGACCATGATGCTGCAACAAACTGCATCAAAAAAGAACAAACAAATAAACAAGTAAATGTGAATTGGCTGTCATCTGAGTTGCAACCAAAATGCAAACGGTTCCAAATTCAAATGGCATATTATGATCAGTTTAGTGAAAAAATATAGCAGCATTTCAATGGTAAGATGCCTAAATCAAGAATCCTTGTACAGTTAGTTAGTCCTCAAGATAATATTGAAAATCCTACAGGTTCTGACCCAATTTTAGATTGCAGACATTTGCTATAAATACTAGATCCAGACGGTGGTGTGATTGAATCAGACAAATGATGTGAAGCGAGTCCTCATAGGAGATGACCAGAAGTAAACACTAAATATGGCTGCTGTTAGAGAAGTTTTGACCTAGAAGCGTAACAGGGGCTGAATAAAGGGTCCTCACATGAGATGACCAGAAGTAAATGCTATACAAACATTGACTGCTAAATAGAGGTATGGGTTGAAGGAGTTAACTAAAAGTCTATGGGGACTGTATGAAGGAAATCCTCACTGGAGATGACCAGAAGTAAATATTGCACAAATATTGACTGCTTAATAGAGGCATGGTTTTAATTAGCCCAGCAAGCCCAGGTTCAGTGCGGTTCAATCTAGTAATGTCTTGTGCTATCTGAGCCTCAACCGGACCACAGAGTCTTGCCACAGGAGCACACTGTGTGCGCTGCATGAGCTCGGTGAGTCTATGGGAGGTGAGATCAGAGGAACGGCACTAGTTCTAGGTTTAAATTATAGATTCCTCAAACCCCCAAATCACTTTTTCCTTGAAAAATATATGATTCTAACACTTCTCGTAAGATATCAAAGTCTTAAAATATAATGATAGACATGGTTTAAATATTTTACTGTAAAGCATGAAAATTCCACTAGCACTTTAATTTCACTAATTTCGCTAGTATCACAATTCGCTTAATTAAAATGCCACTAAAATGATTGTTCACATAGCTTTGAATAGCAAGATGATTCAAATTAGTAAAACTAAAATGCACACAAAAAGTGAAGTTTTCCAAATTCGCTTAATTTTCATGCCGTGACATTAAAGTGTTTTCCAGTATTACAGTCCATTTTTGGACAAATCTGTGTTTATTTATTATGTAGAGTGTATCTTCATATTTATTGATTGGAACACTTCGTGAAAGGTCAAATAGTCTATCTCTTCTGTTGCACTTTCCAGAAAATTTGATGGCATCTCGTCATGTGAGAGCAAAAAGGGTTTATTTGCAATGGCTGCCATAAGTAATATTTATTTAATGACATGTCGCAAAAATGAGAAATTACCCTCAAAATTTTCCTGACATATCAACGGCTCTTGAAATGGTTCTTCGGTTGACAACGTAACCCAAAGAACCATTTTAAGAGCCACTGACCCAAGACTGGAGATTATACAGCGTGCAATACAAATTTATGACTAATTGCAGGTATTTCAGACACAATTTCTTGCACTCACATGTCGATCTTTGATTTGCATCTGTTCATGTTACTCACTGGTCATTTGGGTCAAAGCATCACACCCATCGTTTGGAGGAGAACGCATACATCTAAATCTTGAAACTTGCTATTCAGTCATTGATGATCTTTAATTTAACACATGTCCACCCACCCATCTCCTGCAGTTCAAGGTGTAGATATGTGTAACTTCCCTTCAAATTGCAAGTTTAAGGATATCAATTCGTTTATCTAAAAAGAGCAGTAATTTTGAGCAAACCCTGATAAATTCAATTAAGAAAATCATGGGACCCATTTTCTCCAAGTAGATGTTCAGAAAGTCATGAGCCTCTCTCCAAGTAGATGTAATAGACATCTAAATCTTCTTGCAAACAGAAGAGAAATGTCTTCAGTTCTGATTTAACACCTTGAGATAATGTTGCAAATTTTGTTGGGAAGAGAATTCCAAACAGAAGGGCATTGAAACTGAAAAGAACACTCACTGGTTGCTTTGATTTCTGATTGTGATGTAAAGGCCGAAGTCAAGATTCAATGCAAACAGCATGTGTAGATAGCAATTTTGAGCAGTTCTAATAAATTGATATCAAAATGCAACACCACTTGGGTCAACTCAAACCAAGTTGAGAAAAACTAAACTTTCCAGTGGGTTTTCATGTTGTTGGCTGCTGCAGTTCATTTGCATTTTGATTATGAATTCATTTGCATTGCTGTTTGCGATGAAAATGATTGCGTTGTAGTTATGAATTCAGCTTAATAAAGAATCTTGATGATAAACGGATCTTGACTCCTTATTGATTGATGGTTGCATCACAATCCAAACTCAAATCTGCCAATGACACTAAAAACAATTGTGTAAGTCAGTGTATTGAGCTGAATTCAGAGAATTCAGGACCCACCTCCTCTGAGACAAACTCATGACAAACAAGCGATATATCAAATCACAGTGGTTGCCGTGCCATATTTGAGGAAAAGAACCAGTTAATATGGGCGAGGTTGGATCCTCAAAGTACCTTTCTGATGGCAAGATGGGAATCGGTATCCTCTTGACCAGTAACACCCTTGATTACTAAATTATATTAATTGTTGGGTGAGTGCAAGAAAGTTGTATCTGTGATAGCTGCCATTTATCTTAAATTTGCATTGCACACTCTGTAATGCCCATATTTTGGTCAGTGGCTATTGAAATGGTTTGTGTCACTGCACTGGAAGAACCATAAAACAGATGGCAGCCATTGCAGATAAAAATTTCTTGCAGTCGCATGACGATTAATCTTCTTGTGTTATTCCCTTTAGTTTGGACTTGACACAACTGGACATGTGTCAATTGGTTACAGTTTCTACGTTTGAGATATAGAACCAGTTGATATGGGTGTGAGGACAGATCCTTGCAAGACAAGGATCTTAAATGACACCCATGATTATTGAAAGATATGCATATTTTTTGTTTCATCCAATGTCGTTAAGGCATCTATAGGCCAAATAAAAAGTTATTGGAAAGTGTAAGCACAAATCCAGTGTGCAGGGCCCATTGTTTGCCGATGCTACCTATACCCTGAATTTTAGTTTACATTGTCCAACATGTCAAAAACAAAAAAAACCTTTTCTATTACGAATATACAGGCACATGACCAAATGGTCATGTGCCAACTGATCATATGTGATATATCGATACACTTTATAGGGTGAGGTCAGATCCTTAAGAGCTTTTTTGATAGCATGATCTTAATCCCCAAATCTCCTGTTTCCCATTGACACCCTTCGTTATTGAATGATATGATCTTTGGAGTGTCATCCCATATATTTAAGACCTTTGAAACCAGTTCAAGACCAATCGTTCATGTGCCATTGATCATACTTCTGTATTTGATATATAGAACCAGTTGATTTGGGCGAGGTTGGATCCTTATAGTTCATGGGTAATAAGAAGCTGTTAAATCCACATATCCTCTTGCCCAATGACACCCTTGATTATTGAATGATACAATCTTTAAGTGTCATCCCTTGAGAGGTCCCTGAAACAAATTCCAGAACAACCACCCATATGCCAATTGATTATGGTTTCATCTTTGATTCATAAAACTAGTTATTATAGACAAAGTCAGATCCTCAAAAAGACTCAATTGATAGAAAGATGGGGATCTTAAATCCAAATATCCCCTTACTCAATGAAGTCCTTGGTATTAAGAGATTTGCATCTTCTAGTGTAATCCCCTGACAGTCTTTGAGTCCCTGAGATAAGTTCAAGAGCAGATGCTTATATGTTGTGCCAATTTATAATGGTTTTTACAGGACAAAAAACCAGTTCATATAGTTCAGGTTGACCTTTATTTAAAAAGGATCCGCCGCATAACAAGATACAAATCATAAATCGTATAATTCAATTGACCAGTAACATGCTTGATTACTGAGTGATGCAATCCTAAGGGGCATCACTGAGTAGCAATGGTCTCACAAGGGAGGAGTGGAAACTAAATCATGTTTGACAGATATGAGATCAGAAATGGAAAGTCTAGCAAAGAATTTTATTAGTTGGTGTCCTTTTTTGGCAGTCAGGTTTATCCTTTATGAGTTTGTATCATGCAAATATTAAATGCTCTCCACAGGTGAACGTGGTGATTTGGTTTCCTTTCATGTGTGCAAACTTTACTGTATCTGTATCTGTTCATATACTGGTTGGACCCTTTTTAGGGTATAATGCCAGGCTTGTACCCCCGTACAAGTTGAAGTGAAGTTAATTATTATACAAGTTGTTGCTTAAATGAGTCGTGCTTGGACTATAGAATTGTCAAGTTCATTCCACTAACATATAGTTTTGTGGAAATATGAGTATTTATGCAAGTTCAATCTGCTTCTGGGTATGATGAAACTGCACTTATTATTATGACGAGAGTGTCGGGTTGCCTAGGTACGGTAGCAGTCACTGGGGATGTCAACCAAGTTGTTATTGATGTTGTACATGATGGTGAATCCTGCTCTCTTCCTCCTCTCAAGTGATGTCCAGCCAAGTTCTTTGATAATTCTGGTTACAGTTCCTTATTAATTGGTAGATTTTAACAGGTTCGCCGTCGGACAAGTTTTAAACTGTCAAGCTTTTGCCAGGAGTAGCTCTGACTTCTTCAGGACAAATATTATTATAAAAACATAAAAACATGTAGGCTGTCACTTCCCACTGATGACTTACATGAGCCATTTACTGAAGGCTGCCCCTTGCCAACAGTGTTGAAAGCAGATCACCTCTTTGAGATTGTGGTGGCCCTTAAAAGAGCCTTTCTGAAGGCTGCCCCTTGCAAACAGATTCACACAAAAGTAGGTTGCCCCTTGTTCCTTGTGTTTTAACTTAAAAGTATCAAAATATGGCAGATGTTAATTTTCAAAATTATGGACGAAACTGACTCAAGCACAATAGGAAAGAGCATAATATGAATTGGAGATTTGAAAATTTCACAATCCATTCACACAATGCAGTCATCAAATTCTTTATGCATTGAACATAGAACAATTACTTTATTTGTTAATAGATCATTCTTATATTATGTACCAAAACTATATATGGAATAAACTTCTTTATTATATCAAAGACTGCAACTTTCAAGAATATAAGAAAGATTATCTTTTCTCAGTTATTTACAACAAGTGACTCTTGTGTTTCATATTTCTTGTTTATTGTTTGCCTTTACTCACTTCGTCACAGTCAATGTTGGTAGCTACTTCACTTGTGCAAGTGGTTAGTGATCTCGTCTTACACGCATTTGGACAAGGTTCGACTCCCGGGAAGGGTTTCCTTGTCGAAATCTTTGCCTAGATGTCTTTGTCTGACTTGGTGGTAGCATTGGGTCAGATATTCAATCTTCTCTGCCCCATGCATGAAGTATTTAGAGTTGGGTAAATATTTGATGAGAGATTGTCGTATTTCGGCGGGGACGTAAAACCATTGTTACCATGTACAGAAGAGTCATTCTTGTACAAGTAATCGCAGTCAGTATCGTCAAGACTAGGGCATTCTACCCCTGATTGTTCCCAACCCCGTTTCGGTCAAATTCTCGACTTAAAAATCCACTGTGCGTTAAATACCCACTCAGTGGGTCCCACACATAATTGGAAGAAGAAGAAGAATGATGGGCTTTAGTTAAAATTGTTTTGGTTTGGTTCTAAATATTTTTGCTTGATTGTGTGAATATGTGATAGTTAAGTGATCATCAAGGATTTTGACACTTTGCGATATGTTAAATGTTGTGTTTGGCAGAGATTCCAGGAGAATATTTATTTTTATACATTTCAAATGACTTAATCTAATTCTGTAAAATATCAAATAACGATTATGATTCATATGGCGTAAAAATACCCTCAATTAAGGATATGAATGATACCTCTTCAATCAATAGTTTTTAGATTCATGAAATCATTCATAATAAGAAAAATTATATAAACATAGGAAATATCACTTATGCATCATTGAGAGTTAATATGTGAGATATGACAGCTATATGACACATATTATGTGTGTTTTCTTTGCATTTTTGTCTCGTGTGGAAATGCAAGATATATTAGAGGCCAAAGATTCTAGGTCTGTGTGTAAGACTAAGAATCTTAAAATTTTCTGGAAAAGTCAGTTTAAACATGTAGTATTTTTTCTATTGCTGCTAATTTTAAGTATCAAATCAACTGCAAATTTAATGGTAACCAATTTGATTTTCAAATTCTTGTAATGTTGTTGAGCAACATTTTCCACAAAAAAAATCATCAAAGCTTACACAGAGTTTATTTGAGAAACACTGATCACACCTTTGGTACCTGACATCAAAAAGCTTCTTTCATTTTAACAAAATAAAGCACCTTTTTGGATAGCAACCTCAATCAGCAAAGTTGTGTCCTTGGTATTTACTAGTTCTGTTAACTGTCGTGTAGAGTCTGATAAAGATCACCCAACCTTAGGAATGCAAATTTATAAAAGTAATTTAATTATTTACGCTGACCAATCATTTACCTGTTACTGAACAATTTATCCTAAAGATATCACTGAACCGTTAAGTTTGGCATAGGGAAAAGTGGGGTAATGCCGGACGGGGATAATCTCAGATAGGCTAGATAGATTAATAACTGCATATTACTTAATGCGAGTGAAATTGTACAAAAATAATGCACTAGCTGCGTGCTTAAGTCGGGAGTTGTCTGCGCTCATGAGGTGAAGCGGAGTGAGTCTGACAACTACGAGGTGCATTTTTTTAACAATTGCCCAACGACAAGTAAAAAGCAATTTTTAATCAAATTCATACAAGACAGCGATCAGCAGCATATAATTTTAAAATACAACCATCTACCATTTGATGTTAATTTAGTTTTACCTTTCCTTTAAAATGAAGCTTGCCATTCACACGTGAGCATGTTAATACGCGTATGCTTACTTGGAATTGAACAAAAAAAGTGGTATGCAGAGTGCAATTAGACGAAATTAATGAATGCGTGAACGTTACCAACTGTCCAATTACATTGACAATGTCAACACATACTTAAAGGGACTAGCCTGGATTCCACTTAGAATTAAAAACTTATGAAAAGTTATGGAAATGCTTTAAATAAAGCTTAAAAGTGTAGTAAAATCCAAAAAAGTACAAAAATGTACACAAAAATGGCTCAAATTGACAGCGAATTGATTTGCAATATATCTATCTGTGACACCACCATCCAGTGTTTTCTAAATTCTAAATTTGAACCTCGGTCTGGATTTACCAGATAAAAGATCAAATGAAGCTCTTGGAGATAAGTTAATTCATATCAAAAGAGAAACAATTTTATCAAAAATAATTTTGTTTACCCATCACAGGTGTAGAAACAAGATCTTTTCAAGATTTGAAACTAGAAACACTTTTTCAACCATTTTTTGTCGCCGGCGACAAAAAATACAACTGGTAAATAATTTCATTTTTCTCATCTGTTACACAAATTCAGCGGAAATTACTGGTAGGATATGTTGGTATAATCATGTACTATCGATATATGTGAAAAAATATATAGTCAGAAAATCAGCAGACAGGATATAGGCCAGTCCCTTTAACATGGAGTGTATGAATTATATTTAGAGACTGATACTGGTAGTTCCTTGTAGTTGCAAGTGTTGGCAATTCAGACTGAGCTCTGCGCAGACACCGTAGTCGTATTTAGGAAGTTATTAGAACATTTGTTGTGTGACTTACCTTTGGTACATCAAGTCATGATGTGAGTGCACGAAAGTTGTGTCTGCAATAGCTGCCATTTGTCATAAATTTGCATTACACTCTGTATTATGTCCAGTCTTGTGTCAGTGGCTCTTGATATAGCTCTTCATGAGGTGAGGGTATCACCTGATATACCATTTCCAGAACCGCATACATGGGAGACAAATTTTTGAGTGATTTTTCACATTCTTGTGACAGGTTTTTAAGTAAATATAACATATGGCAGCCATTGCAGATATGACTTTCTTGCACTCACATGATGATCTGTTTTGCATATCTTAGGTTTGTCAATTGATCTTGACATCAAAAAATATTTGAAAGGTTCCAACATTTGTAGTGTTCTGTACCTTGACTAATAGTGTAGCCGCAATTCAGCACTTTTTGAATCCCGTTATTTTTTTATGATTATTGAACCAAAATTTGCACAGAGAAAGATGAGAACATGAGTAAAATGAAAATGCAGGGTGGCAAAAATGTAGTCTGTGCAGAACAGAGGTATGGCGTAGTTTTCAAAATGGCGACCAGAATTACTCTGAATGATTTTAAACATTCATTGGTGAGGTTTAAAGAGAGTGTAACAAATATATAACACTGTTAAAACACACTGTTTTACTTTCTA
>JXSR01S035480.1:6844-22396 GCA_000969725.1 Ophiothrix spiculata
ATTTTATACCCTTACTTGGCGTATAAAAATATGCAGATTCCAAATATGTTGGGGTTGGAACCCCGGAAAACTAAAAAGATATTTTGACTTTTTTGAAATATAAACGGATTTTTAATTACAGATAGTTTGACGTCATACGAGACATGCGCTCTGTATATCTGCCGTTTGCATCGTGAAAATAAGCTCGTTTTCAGCTGGGTGTAAGAGTATTACAAAATTTGTTTGGTCTGATAAGTGAATCCCGTGGCCAAGTGGTTAGAGCGTTCGTCTCGGACGCAGGAGGTCCGTGGATCGAGGCCTGCTCTGGGAAAATTTTTGGTCTCATTTTTTTTCCTTCTCAAACTTTCTTTTCTTATGGCTTCTTATCAGTATCTATAAGTTAAAAAACAAACAAAAACCGTCATTTTTTCCCCAAATACTAAAACAAATATGCCATGTATATGATCAGCATGCACCTGCCACTGACTGTCAAGTTAATGGCACTGCGGCGCCGGTGAGCTAGCTGCATCATGGAGCTATACTGCATACATGAGCATCAACTTGAAGTGTTTTATTTATTTTTGATAATGATTGCATACACATAGGGTCTGTAATAGAAAAAGATTCAGCTTGTGATTTCGGGCTTTATATTTTGCAAATTAGTAAAACTTGGTAAATATTTCAAATAAATCTTCTAATCAAAATTAAACACGTGATCATCATCATCCTCGTTCGTTTTTATTGAAAGCAGTAATTTTTGATTTCGGTGATTTCGGTGGTACCAGGGTGGTACCGTGCGTGGAAAAAGGGATCGTCCTACCACCACTGATCTTTTGGTTTAAATTAGGTATGTATTGATTCTACACTATTAAAAGATGTTGCCTATGCTGAGTTGAATTTTTTTAGGCTTCTAATTTTTCAAATATTTCATGTCAAAACTTAGGAAGCTTAAATGGCCAAAGTATTACACATTAGTCCTGTGACCTAGGACCTATAGAAATTACAATACACAATGATAAAAGTTAATGATGGTCCATGGTCACAGCCCTGGGACTAACTTGCCATTCAACCCGTTCCAATGAAACGCGTGTACGTCATCAAGTACACATAACCTAGTGGTTTTTGGGTTTTTTTTGATAGTGTTTAGGCCGTTTTGGATTGTGCAGAAGGCATGTACGGGAGATATTTGGCATAGGACAGAAAATAGGGGGTCATAAGTGTATGGCACCTTTCACAGTAAAGTACCCATTGTTATTTTTCATTTATTGGTAGGAAGAAATATAATTCAAGTTAGTTTATTTATAAGAGGATGCTTTACAGAGATAATAAATAGTGAATTAAAACTGGAAAAAGTGTTGTGAAAAGTGTTTCTAGATGAAAATGTATTGCTAACATTACTATTAATTGGACAGATAATGCATTTTCAACGGTCTGTCCAGTAAATTGTTATGTTAGCATTAAACTTTAGGTATGGACATTAATTATTAGAGATAAATGTGAATTTTCCAATATTAAAACACTATTTATTATCTCTGTGTAACATGTTCCTATCAACTAACCTAATTTGTGGTTCTTCTTACCAATAAAATGAAAAAGACCTTGGGAACTTTATATGGGTACTTTACTGTGAAACATGCCATATGACTTTGGAAAGAGCATGTTATTGGGTGTAGAGGGTGTGAAAAAAACCAGGGTGTGAAAAAAACCAGAGTCATTGGTGTCAAATTAGTGATAAAAAGGATGGTAGTCATTTTTTCACCTACATATGGGAGCACCCCCCCCCCCCAATACAACCTAATACTGTGTAATCACATTCAGAAATGTACACATCATCAAAATATTAGCATTTGTTCATTTGTTCCCCCAAATAGTAACCAGAACTTCTTACAAGTTCCTCCTGATGTCTTTTAATTGTGTCCGTCCGTGATGTCCGTCTATGATGAAAAATGTTTGCGATTCTCTCAGGAGTTAGATATTGGTTTTGAATTTTATATGCTTTACATAAAAGCTTTTATATACTGAATTAATAAAAATAAGCGTGTTGAAACCCTATTACATTATTTCAAATAGTTTCAACCATCTAGAGAGAAACCCGTGAATAGTTGACTTAGCATGGACTTACGCGCGCAACAAATTAAGACACGCAAGCCAATAGACGCGCATTAACCTATTGCTTGCATTCATGGTTATAGCCTTTTGTTAGTGCATTTTTTATATTAAATTGGGCCAATTTTTTTTAATACAGTATATAAAACAAATATATACTGACATTTTTCAGATCTCTGGATTAAAACTATGGTCCTTCAGTGACTAAAATTTTAGCTATTTTACTTCGGGGCTACGCCCCTCATTAAAATAGCTAAATTTTAGTCACTTCAGGCCCATAATTTTAACCAGAGATCTTCAAGTCAGTAGGCCTATATATTTGTATAACATGTCTGAATGTTATTTGCATTAACAATAAATGATCAATATTAAGTTGCTAAAGAAAGAAAAAATAAAAAGGTTCCAAAATGTTGAACAACAAATTTTTATCTTGCCCATCCGTGATATTGAACATTTATTGGATAATTGTGTTTGTGAGTAACCATGGTAACTAACATTTTTATCATTCAGTATACTTTGTCCTACACTACCGTAACAGTATATAAAACACATGAACCTAATTGCATCTTATTCCTAATTTGTTACAGGCCTTCAAAATTTGAAAATCTATCAAATGTCCATCCGTGATGAACCGATCACGCTCCCCAATAAAAATGTCAGTATGAGGCCAAAAAAAAGAAACAAGTTTGTTTCTCGTAACCCGCGCGCGTTTCTGTTAAGTTACATATTTCCCGCATTAATTTTTTTTTTTTTCGTATTTCGTATCAAAAAAAATCTTATTGTTGATAAATAAAACAATTCTGTGAAATAGCTTACTGGAGACTTGCGTAAAAACAAACAAAGATGCAACAAAACAAGTCGCATGTTGTATTATTGAACATGAAGGCTAAAGTTATAAACAAAACTTTTTGGTTAATAATGATATTAATAAATAATAATAGAAACCAAGAGCAGTGTTTTAATGTGTTTTTCTTTCTGCATTTTTGGTAAAAAAAAAGAAAAAAAGAAAATCCGCATATCGCATTGCATTTTCGAAAAGTAAAAAATAAAAAATAAAAAGCTGCGTACCGCATTGTACTTGATGCAAGTAGATGTCAAGATATTAATTTTTGTGTATGAATTTCTTGTCAATTCCAGTTAAGGCTACATTTGCAGTCATCTTAAATACCTACAGCTATCATAGGCCAGACACGTGGAATGATACAGTCTTCACCAAATCACCAAACCAAGACTTTACTGATCATCTGGCCAGGTCATCCAAAATCAACCTTTACAACCACATGAACCAGTAACAGGGTTGTCACCAGGCAACTTTTAGTGCCGGGTAAAATTTGTGTGAAATAGCAAGGAAATAGAAATTTTGATAATAATTGTTCAATTTTTTATTGATTCTTCAATGATTTTGTAACTTTTGAGCCATGGCATGAGTGCCGAGTATTTTGACTCAAAATGAAAATCAACTTGAGAGCCGGGTAAAAATTAAGAGAACCGGGTGGTCCCGCACGCCTCCGCCGGTCTAGTGACAACCCTGTCCAGTAACTACTAATGAGTAGGATGTTAAGACGTCTTTTAACTCAAAAAAATCAAAACAAAATGTTGACTCAACAGCTTTAACAACTCATTTTAATGCCAATCAGTATATTAGTTAACTTGATTGTTGTAATTGAAACAAAAAGATGACAAGGTTTATGACCTCATTTGAGCTACAATGTAATAGGATTTTGACGAGGAATTATTTTTGGCTTATTATTGCAGACTTGCAAGATATCTAAAAATAGATTCAAAGAATCTGTGAATAGATGCATTTTGTAGAATTGCAAAATTCATAATTTATCATGTTGTTTGACAAATGAAAAGTCATTTACATTCTTTACCTTTCGCCATCTTGACTGATGGCTTTATCACAAGCGATCAGATCTACTCTTATTGAGAAGCAATTCATATCAGAAAAATGGGGCAATGCAATCAACCGCAATAATGGCGCTGTTTTTCTCGATCACGTATACAAATACTTATACGAAACTCTATGACGTCACCTAGAAACGACAACAATCCATCGATCCGGTAAGTTGTGATCAAGGCGTCATCTAGGATGGCGAAAGCGAAAGAAAGTGAGTGAATTTTCATTCGATTTGTCAAACAAAATGTTAAATTTTAAATTATAGATTTCAAAGAAATTAGGATTTTCAATTGTTTGTCAAGAGGGTTTTATTCGCAAGTAAAATGTTCACAAAATCTCCATAAACAAAAAGTCATGCTTTTGAGTTCTAAACCTCAAATCAATTCAGCAATGCCAGTTTCCAGGAATTATCATAATTTAAGGACTCCAAAGTTTCTTACTACAAATCTGCAATTTCAGTTTTTGAAAGTTCTTAACTACGAATGTGATATAAATAAATTCATTATTCGCCAGATAATTGCCAATTCCAATCAGTACGGTAACCTTGATCACTCTGGTCATAGATGTGCCAGAAGCAATTCATTGAGATGAGGTATCCAAGTACTGTGTTTTATTTTGTGATTGATATGTTGGCACCATGTTTAAGAACTTTATTATAAACTTAATATTATTGACTTTATGAATGAACAATTCCTATAAATTTGTTGTTTTCAGCTTATTTGGCTGAAAGTTCAGCACCTTTGCAGGATTTTTTACCAATTGCTTGGATTTTTTGTGGCACTAACTGGCATCTCTGTCGATTGATCACTACACAAAACTCAAGTTGATCTGAAGAATTCCGAGAAGTTTTTCATATGATGATCTCAGATGATGAGATTGATGAAAATTGCAGTGGACGAATGATAGGTATGGAGTTAATGTGCCTCAAAAGCATGTGAAGGCAAAATGGTAATTGAATGCAGAACCCCATCGAGATAACCTCTGAAATTCAATAAGAAATGGGTAGCACGATCATATTTCTTTTTCTTGAGAACAAGGCGAGCAGCACGGTTTTGAAGCCTTTGCAACTGGTTTAGTTGACTAGTAGTGATCTTAAGGTGGAAGCACCCCATGTCAATTTAACTAACACCCCAACCCCGATGAAGTGAATGAGATATAATGCAAATGGGCCCACCTCAAAAAACATGACCATATGCATACTCAGATTCGTTAGCATAGACACAGAAACAACATTGAAATATTGTTTTGGTCAGAGACCAATGCGTATTTGCCACTGGCAGCACATTCTTATCAATTTCATTTGTAAAGTTTTATCCTACAGTAATTATTGGTGTAATCAATGCATTTAGAATCTTTTCTAGCACCTTTGTCTTGTAATGATACTATCATCAGAGATGTCAATTGAAACTGAAATCTGTCCTTTTCATTCAAATATAAAAGTTTTCATGCATTTCCCTATACAGGGTGGATCAAAAAACTTAGAACCCAAGTTCAAGGTCACGTTTCAGACAGTATTTGTACCTCAATCAACTTGAATTTGCACAGAAATTATTGCTGATACTTTTTTAACAAACCCTGTTTAAGTTTTATGCAATTTGCATCATTATGTTTTAAGATGCAGCTCTTTATGTAAACCGTCCTTAAAAGTGGCTTGTCCACGAAAGCTTTTCTTCGTTTTTGTCTTCAATCTATTCCCCTTGATCTGCACTGTATTTGGTTCCACACGTGTTGTACTGCAAGTTAAATTACGCATGTTTATCTGATGAAAGTGATTGATCATCAATTTTGAATTGGATGATGTACCGTACCAGAACATAGCTTCAGATAATTGAGCACCAGTTTCATCAACGTAATGGTGCAGTTCAGATTACTGGTTCATACAAGAGGCCTCTGAACTCCAGGTCACGCAATTTTAATTGTTTGTTTGTTTTGTCTTCTTTGGTAAATGTTTTCCAACAGAGTTGTTAGACTTGGTCACTCTATCGGTGTCAGATAGATTTCAGGTCCTTGGGTGCTGTAAAGTGACGAGATTACATTGAAAGATCAGCTAGGAAAATGGCTTGAAAATGCCTTCAATTCAAGCAGGGAACACCCGTAACACAACATGCAGTGCAATACGTGCAGGTTAGAATACTTAAATTGATTAAACATCAATGTTGTGTAATCCATTGAAGGGTTTAAGTCAGTAGGAGAGAGAAGCAAACGTGGACAAGCCACTTTGAAGCAATATTTTAATAATGGGCTGTTTCTTAAAAACCAATGATCAAAACTTGATCAAAAATGCAGGAATGGTTTAAAACCTATCCCACATGATGCCTTTGCCAACTGAAGGTGATAGATGTACAATTGCTATGTAAAAATGACTTTGAACTTGGGTTTTGAGTTTTTTGAACCACCCTGTATTGTGAATAACTGACACATCCAGGCTGGATTATGGTTAGATGCTCTCCTGAGCATCGGTGGTTCGATTCCACCATCCAACGTATGTGACAGTAAATTTACATAACAGGGTTTACATAACCAATTTTTTTCTATTACGTTAAGAAAATTCTGATGTATTAACATCAGAACTACCATATATTTAAAATTTCTCTATTAGGCAAAAACAAAAAACAAGTTTGTTTCCCGTGCGCCGCGCGCATTTTGTCTTGGCGTCATTTTTTGCGTATTTCATTTTTTTATTTGATATTTTAGAAAACGAAAATCAAAATAGCCAATTTGATAAAAAGAACGGGGAAAATTGCAAAATTTTTACTAAAGAAGTGTTTTCTTTTCAACAAAAACTTGAAACTGGACTGACAGGTTTCTTACTGAAAAAATCATCACCCATGCCGATTTTCGATTAAAATTTGCCTTAGCACCTCTTGAACAATAGAAAAAAAGGAAACAAAATAAAATAAAAAACCGCATTTCGCATTTACGTTTTTTGACCACCGACAGGAAACAAACTTTTTTTTTTTGCCTTAGTACTTTATTTATAAATAAACCATATTACTTGCTCCAAATGACAATTTTCAGCCAAATTCATTTCTTGGTGTTCTGTTAGCAGTCTTTCTTTTTTCCTCAAGTTTGAGATTCTAAATGCACTGCTATTGTTTAAAAGTGTACATTACTTACCACAGAAAGGTAAAATATACTTAACAACATGATCTCTTCACTACAGGGCCTTCTAGAATAGCAGTGCTTAGCCACTGAAGAAGCTACCCTGTATAATGAAAGCTTAAATAAATAAATAAATATTAAATAAATAAAATATATTGTTAGCAACAAAAGTTTAAATTTTAAGAGTTTAGTGGTTAATTTTTAAAACACTTATCACAGAATTTTGCTTTCTCTGGAGAATGAGAAATTCAAAGCACAAATAATTTTCTGTTTTACTATAAATGTTCAAGTTCAACAAGAATGGTTATGGACTTACTTGTTGGAAGTATTTCTAAAAATGCATTAAAATCACTTAAGTGTGGAGGAAAGTTGATTTTCATTTTTATGATCGTGGCTAATGCCTTTAATTAGCATAACTTGCACCTGGTGTAACTCCAGTTCAGCACTCACTTAATTCCTGAATATTATGTTGATAGGCCCTACGGTTCTCGATATACATTGAAAACACTAAATTATCCCAATTTCTAGGTTTGCAGTTTCTGATCACATTCTCATCCCCCATGGCTCAACCAGAAGTATATTTTTGATGTCAAATGAAGCTCATATTTTTCTCATTATAAATCCAAATTTCATCTTCAAATGCTTTATAATTTTGGAGATATAACATCAAATGTAAATTTACTTGGTATACCTATTTCCTTTTTATTTTGTAATTGAATACGCCAGAATAAGAAAATCCCAACTCCCTTCTGTTAATTATATTTATAAAATATCAATGCATACACATTTCTGGAAATACTTTTACATCAATAATATAGCATTTCCATGTAAATATCATAATCATATTGTCACATTTGACCTTGTAGTTGACTTGTTTAGACATTGTTAGATAATTGTTATAGTACATAGTTGCTATATTTAATCAGCCATTACAAGAACATCCCAACTCCATGAGCTCCCCTCTGCAACTATATGCAAGGAAAATTATCTAACAATGTCTAACAAAGTCAACTACAAGGTCAAATGTGAGGCTATGATTGGGATAAAAACATGGAAATGCTTTCTAGTGATTTGAAAGCATTTTCAGAGATTACATGCATTTATATTTTACTTATATCTTACTAAACAGAAGGGAGCCATTGGAGTTGGGATGTTCTTATTCTGGTGTATTCAATTATATCACAGCCTCATTCCCAGAGTCTCATACTTTATTTTGCCTCTAAAGAATAACCTCCCAATATGCAGTTGAAAGATCAATTAGTTAAAATTAAGTAATACACATGATGAAGGATCCCACTCCTTTAATTATGCAAATTAGGTACTTAATTAGCATATTTTTGCTCATAATATTCCTTGTGAAGCTCATGAACTGCATCCACCTAATCCTAAACAATGACATTATGTGACACGGTTCTCATGGTGTGCACTGAAATCACAATTTTTTTTCTAAGTAATGCAAAGTAGGTACCTTTGTCTTATGTTGTGCTCAATTGCATCTGTCATAAATTCAGCTCTACATGTAGCAACCCAACCAACCCATATATTTCTTGAAAAGGGTCGGGGGTTACTTACATTGACATTGACAAGGTATACGTATATGTGCCTGCCTTTTGGGGTGATTTTTCCAGGATTTTGGTATATCCACGGGGTGTTTTTCATCTCAGATGAAAGCACCCAATTTTCCTAAATTGGGTGCTTTTGGGAAAATTTGCAAAAAAAGCACCAAATTTGTGTAAAATTGGGTGCTTTTTCATTAAAATTGGTATACTGATGGCTGTGTTTTTGAGTCAAAAATAGGTATAGAGATGGTCAGTTTTTCGGAGTCCGGCAGGCACATACCCGTACAAAAAAATTTGAAGACCCCCCCCCGGTATGGTGGACTTTGAAATGTATGTCTCTACCTGAAAAAACACTACATAAAATCAGTTCACTTGACCCACAGTCGGACATACCTACAATTTTCAAAGTTAAGTGTCCTCCCCCACCACCACCACCTACCCTGAGATTATAAGTCATGTTCTATCAGTATCAATGTTGAAAACAAATCTTCTAAGAAAACAAACTGTAATAAAAAGAAGACTATAATAGTCTTAATATGTGAATCATACTACCTACAAAGCTTTATCAGGATTCAGATTGTGTACGTCATTCTTTTTGACGTATATGATTAATTGCATGCCAGTGCTGAAACAGGATGAGGTGTACGGACGTACAGATGTGTTCTTTCACTCTGTAGTTAGTTTTGTACGTCACATTAGCTTGTGGCGTACGTAGCTTGTGGCGTACGTGAATGCACGATGAGCTAGGAAAAGCTGCGACTACAATACTGAACACAGCACACAGCATTACAGAGTGTGATGGCGGAAGTCATATGTTGTACGCCACTGTATGTTTTGACGTATATTGAGATTTGCTAACATTGCTCTTACAACAAAATTCTAAAAAAATGTGGACATTCTATCACCGACGGCTACTTATATACGCCGTATTGCATTTTGGCGTATACCAAAGTGTGCTTAGCACAAAAGGCTTGATTTACACATCACTGGTCCAGATACGGTTTGTTGCGCCTGTTATGGACGCTGTACGTCGCCGTATATTTTGACGTAGGCTAATATCGATATTGGCGTCACTGGTCTTTTAATATGGACAAAGCTGCGAAATACAAACGTATAGTACTAAATACGTCGTAGCACCCGCCGATCTGCGTTTTAGCTCAAGAGGCTTTTAGTTTAAACCCATAGAAACTGGTGTTGACATTGTTAAAGAACCGCTTACTGCTAGGATTTCCTCAAGTCCACGCACTGAACAAAAAAATGAGTCTATTTTGGACTAGGGGCCTACCCTAGTCGTAAACCCGGGTCGTTTGTATGTTTGTTCGTTTACCTCGGTAGATCCATGATGAACTCGTGGTCTCTTCCAAGCTCATACAAAAGTACCAACCTGGATATCCAGAAATGGTTAATCTGTGCATGCTGACATCGTTGAAAAGATGCCGAAAATTGAAAAGACAGCGAGAAAAAGAGAAAGAGAAACGGATGGCCACTCAATTGTATTTGTACAATTGAGGACCCTAGAACTAAAAGTGGGTTAAGTCACAAAATCTTGAAAATTGAGTTGTGTCAATTTCCTGCTACAGAATTCTCATCTATACATTCTGTACAAGTTTTGAAGCCTAATTTGATGATCAGAGCATGTGTAAGAGTCACTGCGACTCAGCAATACCATTCAAGACAACACAAATGATATATGATGTTTGTGCCATTTTCTCAGTTTGTGCTCAATGTGACTTAACCCCCTTCTGGTTCTAGGGTCCTCAATTTACTCTCGAGTCTTAGCCCTTACTCCTTACTTCGTGAGAAAAGAAATCACGAATTCTAATCTCTTTCATTCGCATTTGCTGAACATATGAGTAAACACTACACATTTTTTTCACATGGAAGAGAGTCCGTGTTCCAATGTTTCGTTACCAAAGAAGGATTCAATTAAAATGATTTAAACAAAAAGAAATATATCAAACAAATAGGAAGGACACAGCGATCGTTGAAATAAACGGGGCTCATCAGTCCTGTCAGGGATGTGTAGGACCTATATCTCGAATTATTTATGAAATGGTTCTCCAAAGTAAAATAATAATAGAAGGCAAAACAAACAATTAATTCACATCAGTCATGATGCAGGTCTGTTTTGTTTTCATTTTGTAGGCCTATACTATTTGATGTTTTTACTCACCATGCACCACAATCAGCATGATCAGACCATGGAGATTTTACCAGCAATGCCTTTAACATGTTTAGATAATGATTTCACTGTATTTTCTTTTCAGTACATTTTTGTGTATATGCATCGAGTTATTATCATGATTATAGACCTATTAAATAGCTCGATGGCCTATGGAAGCTGAGTTTAGACAAACATTAAGTAACATCATGTAACGAATGCTCAGAAAATCATTCATACTATAATCATGCTAATGTCGCTTTGCAGTTTTGTCCTAGTTTGTCCTTGCACTATGCGAAATTTGCCGCTTCCGGTTGTCACAGCGGAAAAGCTACATTGTCGCCGATGTCCCATTATCGATATCGGCAAAATTTGCCCGCACGATGCATAATGCTGCTTTCATGCTCGTGTAGTTTTGTCACTTGTCGCTACGAGACGTGTATTTTTTGCAAAAACTTGTTGCTTTTGGTTGTCGTAGCAGCAAGGCTCGCATACCGTAAAAATTATCGACAAAATGTTTCGAGTTGAAATGAGATTCAACTTTAAGAACGTCATGAACCGACAAAGCGAAAAAAAAACTGCTAAGCAACAAACTGCAAAGCGACAATAAGTCATGAAAGCAGCACATAGGCTCTAGGCCTAAATGCTGGTTTCATACTTTTTGTAGCTAAATGTAGATCGTTTCTTGATAAAATACAAGGCCTATACAAAATGCTGGGAATTTTTTTTATTTGCTTGTCACTTTCTAAACCACTAAAATTTGTTTATATGTCGGTCGACCAAATCGAAAAATGTTCCTCCTAAAGGTCCACTTTTTGAATATCCGTCCACCCCATGCATTGAACATCAAGTTGAAAAAAGCTGGCTACAGCACCGGTCTGCGTCATGCAGCCACAGAGTAAAGATCCCGGTAAAAATAGGCCTACACTAGTATGAAAGCAGAATAAATCCAGCCTATTTTGCAAATTTTGCGACAGCATGTGGCGGCAAAATCATGTCAGGAACAACTCAATGAATCAATTCATTGTTCTTGTCGCAAATTTTCGAGCAAGACTATGTCGTGGTTGCGCCTTTGACATTTTTGACGTCACATTGGGTGTGCGACCACCACGACAGTTACTTTGCAACTCTGCCGAGCACGGACTTTTAAACCGGGGATGCTTCCATTATAATTACCTGGGACTAATACACTAGTATTCTTCATCCAACTTATTACCCAGGATGTGTTCCGGGCTCGAGCTCGGAATATATCTGTATTTCAAACTTGCTAGTATCATCAAGGCTTGAATCCAGGTCACTACTATTATCTGAGATAAGTAAACCAATCTCAGACTATTATAGATTATAAAGGAAGTTCAGTTAATTGAATCGAGAAATGTTGAGACCCAACACACATGTGAAATGGCTACCAGTAGGGCCTACTTTCGATTTTTGGGCCAATCCATGTCTTTTCCCTGATTTCCAGGCATTTTTTTTTAAATTCCCTGAGTTTTCGCTGACTGGAAAAAGTAAAATAGTTTTCCCTGATGTGCTGGGAAACCTGACCTATGCTCGATCACTGAGAGTTCAGCCAAGTTGAAAAAGCATTTGGAATAATTCTGGATTCCTGGTTACTTTTTTTTTACCATTCAACAATCTCACCAATTTGTTATTCTTTTATTTGGTTGTCGGAATAATTCTTACAGCTTTAACCAGAGAGATGCCAATTAAATAGCACTCTTGTTTAACGTTTGTCGGGAAATTGGACTAAGATGCATTTAGTTAGGCCTAGTCTGACAGCGTGACAGGTTTATCATTGATCATTGTGCGGTCACGGCTCAATCAAGCTTGCTATTCGTGTTTATGGCAAAAACTGACAATTTAATATGTGACCCACTGTTTTCTGGTACATTTCACATGCATTGCCCCATTTATTTTCATTTACAAAGGTATGCCCTTGTCTCTTTAGGATACAGCCCCCGGGGTATGAATATGAAAATCACGACTCACGTTTAACTCACGTGTATGCAGTGTATGCTATTAACAAGCACTTTCAGAGCTGTCCACAGAAGAGTGATTTCCGAGCTTTTTTTATAACCAGAATAGTGTGCTCACAAAAAATAAGGTATGAATTGTTTTATCATTTCTCAAGTTTAATACTGATATAAGTGAACTTTATACAGAATCCGTTTTGATGCGAATGTATAGTCATGCCAAAAAAATGCAATGCGAATGGTGCCAATCATGCCATGTCCATGTGTCTCCATAGTCATATCTAGGCATGTTCATTAAAATTTTAAAAATCATTTGTTTTCAACATGGAAAGATATTTTAATTCCCTTCAAAATGAGTGGTCAACCATCTGAAACGGTGAAGAAATGATGAAGTTGTGGTTGAAAAATGGGTCCTGATATATCCTCAAATTTGGCAAAAAATTCGGACCCTGGCATTTCAATTAACTGTGTACTGTTCTGTGTCAAGACCCATTTTTTCACCACGAAGGAGCATTTTACAAAAAGTGCTTCCATTTCATGAAATTTGGCTGTTACTATCAGATATATGTTATGTATCAAGGATTTGAGACCCACATTTTTTACTCACTGTCAACATTTAGGCATTAAAAATCAACTTTTTCTGATTGGCCACAATTTTATGCAAAAGAGTGAGCCCTCTAGAGGCCAATTTGAGCCCACCACTATCATATAGCTGTAGCCATAAACCCTGGATAAAATCAGAGTACAATTCTAGTACAAACTGTATGCCTATACTCGAATGTGTACATTCCAAGTTGTACTAGAATTGTACTCAATTTTTACCAGGGTATGGGCCAACATCTTTTCCAACTGTAATCATATGTACTGACAGGACCAGTTTGGTCTAGTTTCATTTTAGACATTATAAAGACGCTAACCAGACCCTGGCAAGTTTAAATATTTTCAACTTAAATAGCCATCTACATTAGTGTCACTAAAATCATGTAAATAGTGTGTAATAATAGCTAGCTTCTATATACATACTTTGCATCCAATGGTGCATTTAGAGCTGGGACCATTTCACAACCACATTAGTGTCACTCATGCCCATGACATGCTACCAAGACGCAGCTAGCGTCTGGTTTGAGTTAAGACGATACGGAGACACTAAACAGATATTAGCAAGTTAAAAATCAACTCTCTACGTCAAAAATCAAACTATAAATGCTAGCTGCGTCTTGCAAGTATCTATCATGGGCATTATAGACGCTATATAGTCATCTGAAAAAAAACCTTTTCATTCTGGGCGGAACCAAATCGCACCATGCGTGAACAACGAACCAATCAAATCTATCATCAACTCATATACAGCAACAGAACAGACAAATCACGAGAGCTCACGAGTATCGCGTGAGTTGCGTTTGAACTTTAATAACCTCGGCGCACCATACTCGTAAAATGAAAAGGTTTTCTTCACGCGACTTTAGCGGCTGCATTTAGCTAATAATGTCATTGGCATCAATACGTAGTCGTAGACTTTGCTCGCTATTTGATATAAGAAGTGCGCTTTTAAATTTAAAGACTACATATCGAAGCGATGTCGCAGTGATGAAATTGCTGGAAACCGAACACATTACTAGTACACCTTTCTTCCCTGGTAGGAATCGAGTACAATTCTAGTACAAGAATGGAATGTGCACATTTGGAACATCATTTGAGTACAATTTAAGTACAGTTATACACATTTTGTGTATTATAATTGCATGTACTTTAATTGTTCTAGAATCGTGTTCCAAATGTGCACATTCCAATCTTGTACTAGAATTGCAGGCCTACTTAATTTTTCTACAGAGTTGCTTATCAACATAGTATTCTGTTGGACGCACTGATGTCACAGACTAGAATCCTGTCCTCTGATTGGTCAATTGAGGCTGTTCCATATTGTTACTCCCTGGCGTGAAACATTGCATTGGACGTCAATGAAAAAGTCTACAAAATTTACAATTTCAGCTAAAGTAATTTTTGTATCAACCAAGCCTTTCCTTGATAAATTGTTCAAAAATGTGTCTTTCAAGTTTCATCTTTATTGTAAGTAAATATTAATGAATCAGAGCAGAAACATAATATATTGTTGAAATATGGTTCACTCCATAGACATTGCACTGTAAGTTTCACTCCTGTAACAAAGACTGGGTACGCCAAATTCAACAACTGCGTGCGACAGAATATTAATAGCGAAGATCCTGTATTAATATATTACTGGCACGTTTAATAAGCAGATATCATGGACTTCATATACTGGCCCGTTTAATGGAGTCACCAGACATGGAACTCAAACTGGGTGTATTCAGGTTCACTCCGTTCCTGCCAACATGATCTATGTGCGCTGTGATATTGGGCTGCACTTACAATTTTTTATGCCAATGATACATGCATGGTTTAATCAGTCATCAGAGTGACACTTAGTTTTAAATGACCAGGTCTTCGGTTTAAAGAGATTTGGTGGAAACGCTCTTCTTCCACTCAGGCATTTAATTACGCTCTTTTGATTTACGTTGTAAATGCAAATTGTGTTGGCAATGTGCAGACATCAACACAATTTGCATTTAAAATGTAGATCAAATGATGCACGGACCTGTTTTTGTGGTACATAGAATCAAAGAACCTGAATTTGACATAATGTCCTCTGCCCTCTGGGTTTATCATACAGCCTCTCAGTTCACCTCAAACTATTACTGTCATGGAACCATTGTACAAGTCATATGCACTAACAGACTGTTCAGCCATGTAATT